>PVIA01018510.1:0-12608 GCA_004024845.1 Tonatia bakeri | reverse complement strand
ATCTTCTTTTTCTTAGGTAAGTCCCTTTAACATTTCATATAGTAAGGGCTTGGTGATGATGAACTCTTTTAACTTGGCCTTGTCTGAGAAGCACTTTATCTGCCCTTCCATTCTAAATGAAAGCTTTGCTGGATAGAGCAATCTGGGATGTAGGTCCTTGCTTTTCATGACTTGGAATACTTCTTGCCAGCCCCTTCTTACCTGTAAGGTCTCTTTTGAGAAATCAGCTGACAGTCTGATGGGAACTCCTTTGTATGTTACTGTCTCCTTGTCTCTTGCTGCTTCTAGGATTCTCTCTTTCATTTTTACCTTGGCTAATGTAATTATGATGTGCCTTGGCGTGTTCCTCCTTGGGTCCAACCTCTTTGGGACTCTGAGCTTCCTGGACTTCCTGAAAGTATATTTCCCTTGCCAGAATGGGGAAGTTTTCCTTTAATATGTGTTTAAATAAGTTCTCAATTTGTTGCTCTTCCTCTTCCCCTTCTGGTACCCGTATAATTCGGATGTTGGGACGTTTAAAGATGTCCTGGAGGTCCCTAAGCCTCTCCTCATTTTTTCGAATTCCTGTTTCTTCATTCTTTTCTGTTTGGTTGTTCCTTTCTTCCTTCTGGTCCACTCCATTGGTTTGAGTCCCAGATTTCTTCCCCTCACTATCATGTCCCTGTGTGTTTTCCTTCATTTCTCTTATCGTAGCCTGCATTTGTTCATCTAATTTGTGTCCAAAGTCAACCAATTCTGTGAGCTTCATGATCACCAGTGCTTTGAACTGTGCATCTGATAGTTCGGCTATCTCTTGGTCACTTAAAAAATTTGGTTCTGGGGCTTTCAAATATGTTTGAGCCATCTTTTTTATTTTCCTTTGGTTTGGTTGTGGCTATTTCGTAAGGGCGGCAGAGCCTTAGGTGTTCACCAGGGCGGGGCACCCCAGTCACTGGGTTGTGACATTGTATGTGGGGGTGGAGTCTGAGAGGGAACAATGGCGCCTGCTCCACTCTCTCTAGGACTTCCATCCCCTCCACTGCCTCCCACAAGCAAATTGAGCCCTTCCTGTGCTGGCTCCCCGGCGGTGGGCTGGTGCACTTTCTCGGACTCTGCGGGCTTCCCTGAGAGGTCTCCTGTGAGGCTGAGAGAGTCTCCCGGCCTCAGTTCCCAGATGGGGCTCTTAAGCTTTGAAACTCGGTGGGGCTGCCTATGTTCGCTGCCCTTTTTCACTCAGTTTGTGCGCAAACGTGTGGCTGGCTGTGGACAGTCAGCTGCCTTGCGCCCCTCACTGGGTCTGCTAGTCACCTCCCATGCCCAGGGTCCGCCACCGGTCCGTCTGCTGCCGTCTGCGCCCTGTGTGCCCGCACCTGCCAGCCAGCATTTCTTCCCGCCGGGACCCTTCGACCCCTCTCCGCAGGCCTCCGACTCCGCCGCTCCTTACCGGTCAGGATGTACTGGAGCCCGACTTCTGTTCAATTAATTTCTCTCTGTTCTGGTTGTTTCTTGTTTCTCAGTTTTTGTTGTCTTTAGTTTTGGTTGCACGAGGAAGCACAATGCGACTGCCTATGCCTCCATCTTGGCCGGAACTCGTGCATCTTCTTTCTAATGACGTATGAGAATTAGCCTTATCCTCAGGCTTCTGTAGCATAGGCTCCACTGTCAATGATAATAAGTCTATACCACAGAACTTGAGGAAGTGAACAACAGTTTTTTGGGCTTTAAGCTTTATGAATGTGCTGATGGCTCTAAAGAAACTTTGTGAGATGGGACACAAGTAAGAGTTATTGATGTAAAGATTCTGACAAAATATTGGCCCTTACAGTATAACAGAGAGTTGAGACACACACATATCAAATATTTAATCTATTCTTTATCAGTTAGTGTGTAAACACCTTGAACTCTATCTCACTTGTTTTCTGAGGAACCAAGCTATATGCCATTAGATAGAGAGAGCCAAATGTCAGATGGAAATAAGTTTAGAAAAGATATTTAGATCTCACAGGGACATTGATATCCCTGCTTGATTGTTTCCATTCTAAAACTTGGTCAGATTCTGAGAAATAGTAGGTCACCAGCAACAACCAAGGTTTTGTTTACACTTTCAAGAAGCCTCTGAGCAGTACAGTGCCACTTGCATTCTCTGGGTGTGTTTTATGGTATAAATTAATGGTCTTCTTCATTTGGCCAACAGTGGTGAATTTGTCCTCACAGTCATTTTTCCATAGTGAGACAGTCATCTTCAACACATCTTCATTCTTAGGCTGGCAAAAAGTAAAGCAAAAAACATAAAAGCTCAGAGGTTTAGAGAAGAATCTCTGTTAGAGGCTTGACCCCACTTACTCATGGTGAGGAAATGTGATAAATATAGCAAGTGTGAAATTAGTACCACTCTTGCAGACACACTGCTTTGAGAATAATGCCAAGGGGTGAATGTGACAACATGAGTTTCAGGCTTGCAAGGTTCTCTCCTTCCTTTTCATGTCTCTGGAGTATTTTTAGTTTAGATTTATTGTGACCACCCATCTTGCATTCCATGGAATAGTCTCTAACTCAGTAATTGGATAGGCAGTTCCAACATGCTGTTATTTTATTTCATTTTATTTCAGCTTCACCCATCACACTTTATCCCCCCAACACTAGCCTCATTCTGATGTCAATACCCAGCCCTAAAACTCCAATATTCCTCTCCTTCCACCTTCATATTCTCAAATGAAACATTCAAGGAGACTTTTAAGTCAGATACAGTTAGTACTTCTGTATCATGCAAACAGCCACTATGCCAGCCAAATTTCTACTCATTCTCCTTTGGTATTTGTAGTCACACTCAGGCATCTTTTCCCCAAACATGTGATAAATATTGAAGGGATCTGTATATTCTTTTCTGTCTATCAGTCCTCCTTCCCCCATCTACTGTGTACCACATATCACTTTCTTAATTTTAGTTACAATGTTTGAAAGTTACTTCCTTTTTATCAAGGAATCTAAACTCTGACTTGTTTCAGCTCAGATGTTTGATAGTAATTTGCTACAGAGAATTGGATTATGAAAGAAAAAGTGAACTTAATTATTTGAACTCACTTGGAATTACTTAACTAAGGATATTGGTTTGGAATCCTACAATATATATTTCAAAAGTTATGTCTACTTCCGGCCTGTCTTCTTGATACCTAATATAGTTTCAGTGCATGAGGAATACAAGCTAATTGTGGCGTGAAAAAAAATCAATAGAATAATCAGTAATGTGTTCTAAATAAAAAAAAGATTGAAAGTAAATTCTCTATTTAGAATTTTTGCACCATTAGCCTCTTCTGTTGCCTAAAAACCCAGAATTTGCTCTGCTTTGGAAATATTTAGCCACTCTAATAGATATTTTTACCCTTTTTAACTGGAAACAAAATTAACTGGACTAAACACCAGCAGTTGTGACTCCGGGACATAAAGCATCACGGTTAGTGCATCTGACATGTGTTTAGTGGGGACAGGATTTTCTCTTTCAAAGGTGTGTGCATTCTTGAAACCTCTGTCTTAGATTCTTGGAAATATTTGTCTCTAAACCTTCATTTACCTACTACTTTTAGCAGTACATGCCAAATTTTTACTTAAGTAAGAAAGATCCTAGGACTTTGCCAAAAAGGAAGTGAAAAACTTATTTATCTGATCATTCATTTTTTATTCATTCAAGATAAATTTATTGAGAAGTTATGTTTTAGAATACTAGGTGCCCAATACATATAAATACATAACATTGTCCTTGTCCTGAAAAACTTCACCATCATTTAGCTTGTTGCATATCTTCACAGTTTTTCTGAAGAACCAAAGTAAGGAAAAGCCCATCTGTTTGGTTAGTTCTCTTCCCTTTTATTAAGAGGATACTTTGGCTTCAAATCTTGTCCAAAAACGTCAGTGTGAGACATGGTAATAGGCCAAGGCATCATTCTGATTCCTGTTATTCTTATCTTTTCCCTTGCCCCCTCTGTCTGGAAGGTTCAAGTAATTCTCTTAGTCCCTAGTGTTTTGGATTTTTTCAAAAGGTCTTAGTGTGGTTTTGTTTTTAAGTCTATTGTTGAGCACATTCTGGTTCTCAAAATATAGAACCTTGTATTTAGTTTCTGGGAGTTTTTCTTACATTATTTCTTTGACAATTTTCCTCTATTTTTTCTATATTATCTTTTTCTTATTCAGATGATATAACTATGGCCTCTGTATTAGTCAGCATTCTCCTGAGAAATAGAACAAGTCATACAATAGGGTGTATATATATACATACACATACCAATAAGAGATTGGGTTAAAAACCTATGGAATCTGTGAGATTATAGTCTGAGTCCAAAGGCCTGAGAATTAGGAAGGCAGATATTTCTAGTCTAAAAGCTGGCAGGCTCAAGACTCAAGAAGAGGCAATGTTTCAGTTGGAAGCTGAAGGCAAGAAAATCCCAATGTCCTAGCTTAAGGTAGTCAAGCAGAAGGAGTTCCCTCCTGACTCAGCATTTTTATGCCATTCAAGTCTTTAATTGGTTGAATGAGGCTCACCCACACTGTTTTACTCACTCTATCTGTAAAAGAATTACCGTCCTGGCCATCCCGCGGTATTCATCTCGGCTGCGGATGTTCATTAAACACACATAATACACATAATTCTTCCATGATTCTGTGGGTATATAGAGGACATGGCCACCCCCTCAGGTGGGGAGCGCCATTCCTTTACCCCAATGGGTTTTTATTGAGAAAGTAGACTCAGTTTGTGGATTCATGGTCTGGCAGAAAAGATTAAAGGAACAGGTAACTTACAAAGATGCTAACAGAATTCCTGATGTGATTCCGGGCAGAGATTGGAGTTTTATCATATGAAAGGATTACACAGATCAAAGGGCTAGTTTTGGTTTCCTGTCTGTGCCTTTAAATTCTAAATTAATAACATCCTCCAGCAAACAGATCTCACAGGATCTTGCATATTCTATGTCCCAGGCCTGATTACCCCTTACCCTGGGGGTCCACCATCTCTGGTCCGAGCTGCCCCATTTGGCTGTTTGCTTAGCCCTGAGAAGGACAGGAGACAGAGGCAGCCAGGAAACTTGGATTTCTCACATCTAAGTACAAAAACTCAGGCTTAGAGAGGCAGGGGTTGATGTCGATCACCCCTTCCTTTCCACAGCTCCTTCATTTCCACAGCCCCATGAGTCTCATTCCAAAGGCCTTTACATGATCAGCACCTGTCTTAGGTCCATTCTCTATCCTAGAGAATTGTTACCCGTTATTGGTTAACTGATCAAGCATTAAAGGCCAAGCACTGAACAGGTAGCATTCATGCCAGGAGAATAAGTTTTGTCTCCTTAGTGGCTCCTGGTCCAGAGGTCTCTCACTCAGCCTAAGTCACAGGGGGTTACAGCTTCCTGAGACTAGGCAGGGCAGCTCCCAACATCTATTGATTTAAGTATTAATTTCATCCAGAACATCCTCACAGCCACATCCAAAGTGATATTTCACCAAATGTCTGAGCATCCTAATGGCCTAGTCAATTTGACACATAAAGTTATCCATCACAGCTTCCTTTTTCTTAGTTTTTCTGTTCTCTGTCTCTACATTTTTGTTTTAATTTCTTTAAGGTATTCTCAATTTTACCTTCTACACATCCTTTGAATGTTTTTATGTCTGTCATTATATTTTTAACTTCTAAGAGCTCTTTCTTGTTTTAGAAATCCTTTATTTTTTTAATAAATCACTTTCATAGACCCAATATCATCTATGATAATACCTGGGAGCAGAAGAGAGAGCTTAGCCTCCTATTGAGGTCTTCAATTGAGAAAAAATTTAGTCCCCACTTGTAGTCTGGTCTTGTCCAAACTCCAATGGGAGGCTATCTTGATCTATCTCCTGAAACCCAGTGCTGCTGAGCCTGCTCCTGCAAAAGGGAAAGATGAATATATCCATCCTAAAATAACAGTGAGCCCTCATGGTGGCTCACTGAGTCTCTGGCAAAAACTGAAAAGGTTATCTCTGTCTAGAAGCTACTTTCCTTCTACTGAGTACCTTATAGACTGCAATGCCAACAAACTGGAATCCTGCTAGCCCTTTTTCAAAAGACCTGGTCTCAGCTTACAGATACTAATTAAAAGACTCTGGAGAGAAACCAGACAACCAGAGGGAAGGGCAGAGAGGCTTAAAGAGAAAGGCTGACCCCAGGGAATCTCTGCTCTTATACAGAGCTGCCATCAGCTTCATGCAGGAAAGAGCTGACCCTTTTACATAGATTGGTCCCTCACACAAAACAGATAGCTAAACTCATCAGAAACTATACACTACTGGAAATAAACTGGGACAAACCAAGATGTGTGGTACAGGGATGAAGGAACACACTGACCATCTCCCATGAAGTCTGAACAGCTCTTCCCAAAAGGGATCCAGGGTTCCCATCCTCCCAATTATACCAGAAACTGTCTCAGAAACAGACAGGTCAGCAGCTAGGCTAAAACTACTGGCAGAACAGTAGATAGAGGCAGGTGGAGGTGACACCTATGGTGTTTGCAGTTGTTAGATGACCCACCCCTGGACCTTTCACTGATAAAAAGCCAGCAGTGCAGAGTAGTGAGGACCACACCTGATGCAGCCAAGGCCAAAGCAGATAGCCACAGGCCATGGATTACTTGTAGCTTTGAACAGGGTACCTAGAGCTAGACGGGGACAGCCTCTGACATTGACTAATACCAGCTCAAACAACATCTCAGTCATATTGGGAGGGAGAAGCCAACAAGCAAACACCAAACTCTGCTGAGACAAATTCCACCTGATTCATTTTCATTATTTGCATTATTTTTTCCTTTACATAGTTTTTTAACATTGCTACTTTTCCTTAATTTTGTTTCAAAAAATTTTTAAAGATTTTAATCTCAGAACTCATAGTTTACTCTTCCTTTTTCTTAGCCTATTTTTCCTTCTTCCTTTCTTTTCTTATTAGCATTTTTAAATTTTATTTTTTCCCTGTCTTTGACCTTTTGTGGTGAATCCTTGTTTTTATTCCTTATTCTTATCATTTCTTTTCTCTTCATCTTCTCACATTTTCCTTTCCTTTCTTATAACACCTGGGAGGTTTTAAGAAATGTGCTATTCTCTTTCCATCTTTATTAATCTTTGCTTACTTGTCCTTGATATTGCTGTTGATGGGGGGTATTTTTACTTGCATGGGTTTTGTTTCCTGTAGTGTTTTGTTTTGTCTGTCAACACCCATACAACAGCATACAAAACCTGATGGGGGTCAATATTATCAGTCAGCCAGCCATAGGTGAGAATCTACTGACAAATAGGCCAACAACAATCAAAATCCAATCACAATAGAAGAGCCCACACAAGCTGCATAAAAGCATCTGATAATATCCAGCTCAGGAGATCAAGGAGGCTGCACCATGGAGTCCCATAAGACATAAGACCAACCCATGATGTTGGGGAGTCAAAGCAAATAAATCTAGAATACAGAAACAGAGTCAGCTAATATGAGGAGACAAAAACAATGTCCAATCAAAAAGAAATGAAGAATACTCAGAAAAGAGCTAAATGAAATTGAGGCAAGCAACTTATCAGACATAAAGTTCAAAGTAATGGTTACAATGATACTCAAGGAACTTAGTGAGAACTACAAGGAAGTTTAAGAGAACAACAAGAAACTTGGAACAAAATGATCATGAAAAAGGACATAGAATATTTGAGTAAGAACCAGGTGGAAGTGAAGAATACAATATCTAAACTGAAGAATACACTGGAAGAATTAAAGCAGGCTAGATGAAGCAGAGAACTGAATCATTATGTTAGAAGATAAGGTAGAAAAAACTACCCAATTAGAGCAACAAAGTGAAAAAAGACTTGAAAAGAATAAGGATAGTTTAAGGGAGGTTTGGGGAAATATGAAATGTAACAGTATTCATATCATAAGGTTACCAGAAAGTGAAGAAAGGGAGGAAGGACAAAAAATTGTTTGAAAGAATAATGACAGAAATCTTCCTTAAGTTCGTTAAGAAAACATAACACAAGTTCAGGAAGCACAGAGAATCCCAAGTAATATGAACCCAAAGAAGCCTACTCCAAGACACATTACAATTAAAGTAGCAAAATTTAAAGACAGAGAGAATCTTAAAGGCAGCAAGGACGAAATAGCTAATAACATAAAAGAGAGCTCCAATAAGCGCATCATCTTCAATAGAAACACTACAAGCCATAAGAGAATGTCATGAAATATTTCAAGTAATAAAAAACAAGGACCAATAACCAAGACAACTCTATCAAGCAAGGATCTCATTTAAAATGGAAGGTGAAATAAAGAGCTTCCCAGAAATTAAAAAAAAAAAAAGCTGAAAGAGTACATCTCCACCAAACCACCACTGCAGTAGATGCTACAGGGATTGCTTTAAGAATAAGAAATAGAGGGAGAGAAAAGTAAGAGAGAGAGAGGAACACAAAGGGAAAAATGGCAATGAACAAATACCTATCAATAATAACCTTAAATTAAATAGATTAAATGTCCCAATCAAAAGCCGTAGGGTAGCTGAATAGAAAAGACAATCTGCATATATGCTATCTAAAAGATACTGACCTCAGAACAAAAGAATTCTACAGGCTGAAAGTGAATGGGGTAGAAAAAAATATTACATGCAAATGAATGTGAAAAAGAAACTGGGGTAACAATACCTATATCAGACAAAATAGACTTCAAAACAAAGGCTATAACAAGAGACAAAGAAGGTTACTGTATAATACTTAAAAGAATAATCCAATAGGAAAATATAACCCTAATAAATATATATGCACCCAATATAAGAACACCTAAATCTATGAAAAGAAAATATTAGAAGGCTCTAAGAAGGAGATCAACAACAATACAGTCATTATAGGGGATATTTAACACCCTACTGTCAACAATAGATAAATACATGAGACAAAAAAAATCAACAGGGATATAGCAGCATTACATCACACTTTATATCAAATGGGCTTAATAGATATTTACAAAGCATTTCACCCCAAGGAAGCAAAAAATACATTCTTCTCAAATGCACATGAATCATTCTCAAAGATATATCACATAGCAAGACACAAAATAAACCTTAACAATTCAAAAAAATTTTAATCATATCAAGTATCTTCTCAAATCACAATTTCTTGAAACTAGAAACAAACCTCATGAAAAAAAATTAAAATCATTGAACTACATGGAGGCTGAATAACATGTTATTTAATAATGGGTGTAATTGTGAAAAATTACTATGAACAACTACAGACCAACAAATTGGACAACTGAGATGAAATGAATTAGTTTCTGGGAACATACAGTTTTCCAAACCGAATCAAGAAAAAGCAGAAAACCTGAATACAAATAAGAAATAGGGAAGTTGAAGTAGTAATCAAAAAACTCCTGGAACACAAAAGTCCTGGACCAGATGGCTTCAGAGGAGAATTTTACCAAACATCCAAAGAAAAACTATCAATTATCTCTCTCAAATTATTCCAAAAACTTTAAGAAAAGGAAAGACTCCCAAACTCTTTTCATGAGGTCAGTATTGTTCTAATTCCAAAACCAAATAAAGACACACCAAAGAAAACCAGTGAAATAGAGATTACATGGAGGGTTTTCAGTGGGGAGGGGGAAAGGAAGAATGTGGGGGAAAGATATAGGGAATAAGAAGGATAATTTGCAGGCATAAAATAGATGGGGAGAGGTTAAGAATAGTGTAGGAAACAGATAATCCAAAGAATTTATATGTACAATCCTTGGACATGAACTAAAGGAGTGGGGAATGCTGGTGGGTGTGGGGGTGCAGGGCACAGTTGGGAGAAGGGGAGAAAAAATTGGGACAACTGTAATAGCATAATCAATAAAATATACTTTAAAAGGAAAGTATAAAATAACGTAGTGTCCACTATCCACTTGAAAATAATATACCTAATAATTTATTAAAGAAATATTTTATAGTTATTCATTTCTAAAAGAAGCAAAATATCCAATATTGCTTCTTTGAACCATGAATTTCTACAAATGTAACATTATCTTTTTAAAATATATTTTATTGATTATGCTATTACAGTTGTCCCAATTTTTTTCCCTTTGTCTCTTCCACCTTGCACCCTCTTCTACCTGCATTTCACCCTCCTTAGTTCATGTCCATTGGTCATTCATATAAGTTTTTGGCTACTCCATTTCCTATACTGTTCTTAACATTCCCTTGTCTATTCTGTACCTACAAATTTGTACTTCTTAGCCCTGGCTGGTGTAGCTCAGTGGATTGAGTGCAGGCTGTGAACCAAAGCATCGCAGGTTCAATTCCCAGTCAGGGCACATTCCTGGGTTGCAGGCCATGGCCCCCAGCAACCACACATCGATGTTTCTCTCTCTCTCTTTCTCCCTCCCTTCCCTCTCTAAAAATAAATAAATAAAATCTTAAAAAAAAAAAAACAAATTTGTACTTCTTAATCCCTGTACCTTTCCCCCACTCACCCTGTTCCTCTTCCCAAATGATAACCCTCCAAATGATTTCCATATCTGTGATTGTTACTGTTCTGCTTCTTAGTTCTTTTTTAGATTCAGTTGTTGATAGTTGCCAATTTATTACCATTTTAATTTTCATAGTTTTGATCTTCTTTTTCTCAAAAAAGTCCCTTTAACATTTCATATAATAATGATTTGGTGATGATGAATTCCTTTAGTTTTACCTTGTCTAGGAAGCACTTTATCTGCCCTTATAATATAAATGATAGCTTTGCTGGTTAGAGTAATCTAGGTTATAGGCCCTTTTAATCATTTTGAATATTTTTTGTCAGTCCCTTCTAGCCTACAAACTTTCTTTTGATATCAGCTAACAATCTTATGGAAACTCCTTTGTAGGTAACTACCTGCTTTTCTGCTGAAGCTTTAAGATTCTTATCTTCAACCCTTATCATTTTAATTATGATTGTCTTGATGTGGTTCTCTTTGTGTCCATCTTGTTTGGGACTTTCTATGCTTCCTGAACTTGTATGTCTGTTTTCTTTGCCAAATTAGGGAAGATTTCTTCCATTTTTTTTTTTCAAATATGTTGTGAATTTCTTGCTGTTTCTCTTCTCATGTCACCTCTATAATTTGAATGTTGGTGTGCTTGAAGTAGTCCCCGAAGCTCTTTAGCCTATCCTTGTTTTTTTTTATTTCTTCTTTCTTCTTCCTCTTCTGATTGCATGTTTTTTTCTTCCATATGTTCCAAATTATTTATTAGATTTTCAGCTTCATCCATTCCTCTGTTGGTTCCCTGTAATTTTTCTTTATTTCACTTAGTGTAAACCTTCATTTCTGCCTGGGCCTGTTGAAATACAAAATGAGTTCCTTGTACATCTTAATAATTTGTGTTTTGAACTCTGCATCTGATAGATTGCTTACTCCATTTTATTTAGTTGTTTTTGTGGAGTTTTGTTCTGTTCTTTCATTTGGGCCATATTTCTCTGTCTCCTCATTTTGGCAGCTTTGCTATGGTTGTTTTTATGTATTTGGGAGAGTGATTTGATTCCCTGTCTTGTAGCATGGCCTACTGTAGAAAAGCACAGCAGGAATTTGGATGGGGCAGAGCCTTAGATAGTCACCAAGGCAGGGCAATCCCTGTGAATCAGGTTTGTTATGGTGACATCACTCTATGGCTCTGTGTGGAGGAGGGCTCAGAACGGGGACAATGCTGCTGCCTGGCTTTTGGAGTTTTTTCAGGAGAAAGCTGTTCCCTGACACTCACCCTGATATCAGACACTTTAATTTATCCCTGTAAACCACTTGTGCCCTGCCAGCTCTGAGTCTTGTGCTGAAGCTCAGAGGGAGTGAGTCTGTATATGCCCTAAGTCTATTGTGGACCCTTTAAGAGGAGACTCCTGAGAATCCTGCAGTTTCTTCCACTGCCCCAACCCCCACTGTTTTTGACAGCCAGAAGTTATGGGGAATTAACTCCCTGGCACTGAAACCCTGGGCTTGGTAGTCTGCTAAGGAACTGTGGTCCCTCACTCCCAAGGTGTTCCTTATCCACCATATGGGTTGTGGGACCACCCATTCCACATCTCTGCATCTCTTGAGTCTGTGTATCTCCACCCCTCTTACCCATGTAGAAGAATATGATGTCTTTAATTCCTTCGTTTTTGGACATCCATAGAGTTTGATTTATGATGATTCTGGGTGACATTTGTTTTGTAGTATAGTTGTAATTTTGCTGTGGTTGTATAAGGAGCTGAACCTCCTTCTTGGTGTAACACATTTTGAAGTATATGTTTTTTGGAGTATTTTTGCTTATTGATTTTTAACTTTTGATTGTAGTCAATGAACATAATTTGTTTGATATTAATGTTTTCTCAAATTTTCAGGATTATTTTTTATAGTCTGATACACACAGAATAATTCCAAAGAAAATAAGAATAAAAAGATGATGTGGTATATATATACAAGGAAATATTACTTTGCCATAGAAAATGAAATCTTACCACATGTGAAAACATGAATGGATCTAGTACTCATTATGCTAATTGAAATAAATCAGACAGGGAAAGACAAATGCCATATGATTTCACTTATTTGTGGAAGGTAAAAAACAAAATAAATAAGCAAACAAAACAGAAATAGACTCATAGGCACAGGGAACAAA
>PVIA01018509.1:0-12605 GCA_004024845.1 Tonatia bakeri | reverse complement strand
TTTCTTCCTTCTGGTCCACTCCATTGATTTGAGTCCCAGTTTTCTTCCCCTCACTATTGTTTCCCTGTGTGTTTTCCTTCATTTCTCTTATCGTAGCCTGCATTTGTTCATCTAATTTATGTCCAAAGTCAACCAATTCTGTGAGCTTCCTGATCAACAGTGCTTTGAACTGTGCATCTGGTAATTCGGCAATTTCTTGCTCACTTAAAAAAATTGGTTCTGGGGCTTTCAAATATGTTTGAGCCATCTTTTTAATTTTCCTTTGGTTCGGATGCGGCTATTTTGTAAGGGCGGCGGAGCCTTAGGTGTTCACGGGGCGGGGCACCCCAGTCGCTGGGTTGTGACGTTGTATGTGGGGGCGGGGTCTGAGAGGGAACAATGGCGCCTGCTCTGCTCTCTCTAGGACTTCCGTCCCCTCCACTGCCTCCCACAAGCAAACTGGGCCCTTGCTGTGCTGGCTCCCGGGCGGGGGCTGGTGCACTTTCTCGGACTCTGTGGGTTTCCCTGAGAAGTCTCCTGTGAGAGTCTCCCAGCCTCAGTTCCCAGCGCGGTGGCGCTGCCCGTTTTTCACTTAGTTCGTGCGCAAACGTGTGGCTGCGGACAGCCAGCTGCCACCTCCGCGAATCCGCGCCCAGCTTCCGCCACCGGTCCGTCCGCTGCCGCTGCCATCTGCACCCTGCGCGCCCGCCAACCAGCACCTCTTCCCGCCGGGACCCCTCGACCCCACTTCGCAGGCCTCCCGACTCCGCTGCTCCTTACTGGTCTGGATGTACTGGAGCCCGACTTCTGTTCAATTAATTTCTCTCTGTTCTGGTTGTTAATTGTTTCTCAATCTTTGTTGTCTTCAGTCTTTGTTGTGCGAGGAAGCACAATGCGACTGCCTATGCCTCCATCTTGGCCGGAACTCCATCTATACTTTTTCAAACAGATTTTCTATCCCTTGCTCCTCCTCTTCTACTTCTGGTGTCCTTATTATATGGATATTGTTCTGTTTCATGTTGTCTTGCAGCACTCTTAAACCCTCTTCATTCTTTTTTCCTTTTCTTACTTGTTATGGGAGTTTTTTTCCTCCTTTGTCCTCCAGTCACTGATTCAATCCCCTGGTTCATCTAGCCTACTTTTTATTCCTTCTACTGTGTCCTTCAATTCAGAAATTGTATTCTCCATTTTCTCTTGGCTCTTGTTGATAGTTTGTCCTTTTTCATGCTGATATAGTTTGCACTAAGAACCTCATAATTTCCCTGTAGCTTTTGGTAATTCTCATTGAGCCCATTGAGCTTCCTTATAACCATTGTTTTGAACTCAATATCTGATAGTCAACTTGCCTCTATTTCACTTAGCACTCTTTCTGAGGATTCCTCCTTTCCTTTTTATTGGAAGTTGTTTATTGGTCTTCCCATTATTTGGGAGACTCTTATTGTTTGTTTCTGCTTCTTAAATTGATGTGTTTTGACTCCCTGACTTTGTTGTATGAACTTCTATTTTAGGAGACCTGTGAGATTTAGTGACACAGTCTCCTTGATCTCCTGTACTTAATGCTCTTGGGACGCCCTTTATGCCATTTATGTTGGCTCTCTGGATGTCTTTGGGTTTTGACTGTTGTTGAGTCATTCTTTGTTGGGTCCTTCCCTCAAGCTGGTTGACTGAGAGTCACTCCACCCACTACATCTTATATTTCTTTGTGCAGGTGTTGCCAGAACAAAACCACAGAGCCCAGGAAACAAATCCATGTTTTCAAAAATAACTCCACCTCTCAATCCCAGTATCAACAGTGAATGAACCAATACTAGTAAGGGTGTAAAAGATTAAGATTGTTATAAGAAAGAAGAGTGAATACGAGATGACCTACTAAAAGAAAAAAAATGATTTTGTGAGGGTAGAGGGAGGAGCACCAATAAGAGTTGGACATCAAAGCAATGTGGAGAAAGTAAAATTTACATCATAAATAAAAAAGGGTATGAAGAAGGCAGAATGGAGTATGAGAAAGGAAGCATATGGTATTAGCTTTAAACAGAAATTAAAATAAAATGAAAGAGTGAAAGAAAAGGGAAGGGAAAAGAGTAAATAAATAATAAAAATATAGGAACCAAATTAGAGATAAATGTCCACCACAGAACTATAAACAACAGATGAGATGAAATTAATATAGGTGGGATGGGAATAAGAGGGAATAAAGAAAGAAGGAAGGAAAAGTTTAATAGATGTCTGGAGGACTGGGAAGTGATTTTGAAGTGATAGAAGGAGAGGGAATACTAAGAGTGAGGAATGAAAACCAGGCTAAGACACGGAAAAATTAAAATTTTAGATGAAAGAAAATAAAGGAGAATAAGGAAAAATGGTAGAATGAAAGAGAAAAAGAAGAAAGAAAAACAAAGAAAAAAGAGGCTAAGACAGAGCAAAATTTAAAAGTTGAGACAAAAATATAATAGGAGAGGGGACCAGTAAAATTTGAGATTTGACATACAAAATTAGTGAAGATCTAGAGATATAATTGGAAAAAATGCAACAACTACCCTATCCACCACCAACATGCAAGGGTTGCTAAAGGTGGAAAGAGAATGCAGGTATTTTAAGAGCAGGGAAAGAGGATATAAGATGACCATTGACAAGAAAATTGGTTTTGTAAGGCTGGGTGGGGGAGAAATAGTAAGAGTGCAAAATGGAAACAAGTTGTAGTAAGAGTGAAAACAAAACTTAAAATGAAAATAATGAGAGGAAAGAAGAAGGTAAAATGAGGTAAGAGAAGGGAGGGGCAAAATATGTAAATTGAAATAAACTATAGTATAAAATCTAGTGACTTAATATGCACAAACTTGATGGACAAGAAATGAATGTTAAAAAGCTATGCAGGAAAGAAAATATTGCAAATCATGGAGAAGGCCACAGTGGATTTTGTCTCGGTAGCCTCCAGTATTCACCACTGTATTTTCTTTCTGTATCGGCCTCTGGTGATGTCAGATGTTGACCACATTTGACCTTAGGCAGCCTGTTCAATACTACCAGGTATCTACTGTCTGTGGATGACTCCCTCAGTTGTTAATATAGTCACTCTGCACTCAGCAGTCAGGGTTAAGCACCACAGGGCCCAGAAAGAGTCCCTCCTGGGGTTGTGGCTATTGCTTCTTCTCAGGCTGTTGCTGCCACTTGGAAGGGACTGATCTGCCTGAACACAACATCTGCTGCTGTGTGCATGATGACTCAGCACCCAGATCCCAGTATCTACTCTCTCAGTTCTCTCCTCAAAGCTTCCATCCCCAGTCTCTTTTCAGGGGTCTCCAGCCCACTCTGCCCCTGCCTTTGCCTGAGCCAAGGGTAAGTGGCTACAAATGAAAATTTTTGTTGGCCCCTTGAATGGCTCTTTGTGTCTCCAGCCATCTGTCTCTGGCAGAGAGCAACCCTGCTGTTTTTTGCCACTGGTTGTTATCTGTGTACTTTTTGGGCTCTGGTGCTGGGGATCCCAGCTTAGGGTTTATATCCCACACTTCTCAGTGGGGTCCAACCAGTTGCTTAATTATCCTTCTGGTGCTGCCATCTGTGGGTGTCCAGCCAGCCTTCTTGAGTCTCTACTATCCTCCTCACCAGCCAGGTTGTGCTGAAGCTGATTCTTCTGACTGTCTGAGGTTATAAGGCTTCTCTGTCGCTATTGTTCACTCATTTGTTCTGGGTGATTTGTGCACAATTTAGTTGTAATTCCAGATTGGTCCTAGGAGGAAGTTAATGTGACTTCCATTCACTCCTCCACCATTTTGCACCCTCTTTAATATAAAATTTTCAAAGTCCATCCAAATTGTAGCATGAATCAAAATTTAATTTCTTTTCATGGGTGAATAATATTCCATGTATGGAGAGATCACATTCATTTAGCCACCCTTCTGTCAATGAACATTTAGGTTATTTCTACTTTTTGGCTATTATAAATAATGCTGCTATGAGCATCTGTGCACAAGTTTTTGTGTGAAAGTTTGTTTAAATTTTTCTTGACTATTGGCCAGGAATGTGATGTGGTAACTCTAGCTTTAATCTTTGAAAAATGTATTGGTTCTTTAATCCCTCACAACATCTCTATTAGGTATAGATATTATTACAGTATCTATAATAGCCCTTATCTTCATTTGGCATAGATGGAAACTGGGGCACAGAGAGGCTAAGTGGTTTGCGGACCTTGCCCAAGACTACACAGCAAACAAATGGTGGAGCCATGTATTGAACCTAGCAACTCTGGCACCAGACTTCTAGTGTTTAACACCTACTCTGTGCTGTGCCTTGGGTCACAGACTGTGTCCAAGTCCCATGAGGCCCTAAGCCAGCCAGGTATTTGTCTTTGGCCTGAGTCCATGCTTGTGGAAATCTCTCACTGCTGCATTCTGGTCAGAGTGATCAGAGTGCCAAGCCTGTAACTTTTGTCCCCAGAAGAACATTGTAGCCACAGCTACTCAGAAAAAAGCAAGGCTCTGAGTGAGCATGTAAACAGGGCAACCAGGGCCCTGGGAGATGCTTTGAAATGCCCACACCTCCCCTCATTTGTTGTTGGCTATGGGCTACATTACTGAGTATGAGGAGATTGATTGATCAAATTCTAAGGCAAAATGACACAGAGTATAGGAATGAAGATGCTGTATTTCCACAAAGCCTTCATGCCCCATGGTCCATGCCTTGCATTGTCAATGATCAGAAGATTTCAATTTATAGAGAACCAGCAGATACTTCAGCAGCCATGGTGAGCCTCTAGATTTTCTAATGGAGAAGTCCCTCCTGTGGCCATAAGTATGAGGGGTTGGAAAAAAGGAAAATCTACTTTAAAGAAAAGAAGTGGAGCTCACTGTGCCTGTGGAGGTGGCTTGGAGGCTGGGGCCAAAGCCAGGCAGATGGGGCAGGTAAGAGCCTTCTTCAGTCTGGCACTTGGAAAACCCTGTGTCTAAATCAATAGGCCAATTACCATCTCAGCCTTGAGAAGACTCAGCCTGAACTCTTTTCAAATGTGGGCCAGGTGATTCTGGGACAAATTAAACCTGCTGGGGGCAGAGCTCCCCCATTTCAGATAATATAACAATAAAATGGGATCACATCCTCTCTTGTCTCTACCTCAGGGACAACCTATGGTAACAGTTTTGTGTACCTTCTTTCTGACAGGCAGACCAGGTTTCTTCAGGTGGCAAGAACTCTCATGAAGATATCGCTCTGTGTGTGTGTATGCATGAATGTTCTGATAGCCCTCATCTCCAATTTCAATGAGGGGAACTGGCCTGGCTTTTTCAGTTATCCCTGCTTTAGGTGAGGTTAGAGGACAAGCAATAGTGCTTTGAAACCCACTTTCCTTCCTATCATTTGAAAGGCAAATAAAATAATGGTGCACAGTGCTGCACAGGGCAGAGCAGGGAAAGCTTACATTAAAGTGGGTATCAAGTATGTGGGTTTGGTGGGCTCCAACTGCATACTTTTTAAAAGTAAAACTGAATTTTAATGGTAGGTTCCTTTAAGCACATTTATTTAGTACTGAAAATTGAGACAATTGGTATGGAGCAGGAAAATACTTACCTTATTGCAATCATGTTTGACCAAAACACTGCCATATAGAGCCACCAATGTCTATTTCCACTTCTCTTTGCCCCAGAATTATTTGCTCATGCCCTTACTACTAGGTCTCATCTTACCATTGACTTTAGAATCTGAAGACACATGCAATATACTAAAGGAATAACCAATGATTCCAATAAGCATAATTCTGCCCATTCTTCCTTGTTTTCAATTCCCACAAAGCATCTTTGCAAAGCACCATGAATATCCACATCTGTATTCAATTACATCCCCATCCTATGTGCAAGACAAGCGTTTAAACGCAAATTGAGGGTTCCTTAGAGTTTCTCTTGTGGAGAGCTGTCAAGTCCTATTTTTGATGCCTTTCTGGTTGAGTCTTTTCTTCTTTGTTCTGCTGTTGGAAGAACTGTTCTAGTAGGTATTACAAGGATTGATGGTAAAGTAACTGAGGTCCTTAACTACCATTCATGCAAAGGGCAGGGAAAGTATGCTTTCCTACTCTAAGGTTTGAAGAACACTTAGTAGAATGATGTTATTCAAATTCAAGTGTCAGTTGACTCTGATAATGGAAATGCTGAATGAGTGCTAGGTGCTTAGTGAGAGCTCTCTGTTTTATTAGTCTTTCAACATCCAAAGTAATGATGGCTGCTCCAATGGTTTCTTTTTTTGCATCTCTTCTTCAATATTCTGCTCCTGAAGCAGCCTTTCTGTTGTAGCGGTGGTAATAGTTGGTACCAGGACTGAGGGTCCAGTTTTTGAGGCCCTCTACCAGCACTTCTGAGCAGGAAGGATGACAAGCTGCTATGTCTTTCTGAGATTTTTCTTTTTAAAAAATATTTTATTGATTATGCTATTACAGTTGTCCCATTTCCCCCCTTTATTCCCCTCTGCCCTGTACACCCCCTCCCACCCACATTCTCCCCCTTTAGTTCATGTCCATGGGTCTTACATATCAGTTGTTTGGCTTCTACATTTCCTATACTATTCTTAACCACCCCCTGTCTATTTTCTACCTACCATTTATGCTACTTATTCTCTGTACCTTTTCCCCCTCTCCCCCATCCCACTCCTCTGCTGATAAAACTCCACATAATCTCCATTTCTGTGGTTCTGTTCCTGTTCTAGTTGTTTGCTTAGTTTGTTTTTGTTTTTGTTTAGGTTTGGTTGTTAATACCTGTGAGTTTGTTGTCATTTTATTGCTCATATTTTTTTAATCTTTTTTTCTTAGATAAGTCCCTTTAACATTTATTATAACAAGAGCTTGGTGATGATGAACTCCTTTAACTTGACCTTAGCTGGAAGCACTTTATCTGCTCTTCCATTCTAAATGATAGCTTTGCTGGATAGAGTACTCTTGGATGTAGGCCCTTGCCTTTCATGACTTCCAATACTTCTTTCCAGCCCCTTGCTTGCCAAGTTTCTTTTGAGAAATCAGCTGACAGTCTGATGAGCACTCCTTTGTAGGTAACTCTCTCCTTTTGTCTTGCTGCTTTTAAGATTCTCTCCTGATCTTTAATCTTGGGTAATGTAATTATGATGTGCCTTGGTGTGTGCTTCCTTGGGTCCAACTTCTTTGGGACTCTCTGAGTTGTCTGGACTTCCTGGAAGTTGATTTCCTTTGCCAGATTGGGAAAGTTCTCCTTCATTATGTTTTCAAATAAGTTTTCCATTTCTGCTCTTCCTCTTCTCCTTCTGGCACCCCTATGATTTGGATGCTGGAACGTTTAAAGATGTCCTGGAGATTCCTAAGCCTTTCCTCATTTTTTTTTTAATTCTTGTTTCTTCATTTTGTTCTGGATGAATGTTTATATCTTCTTTCTGGTCCAAATCATTTACTTGAGTCCCAGCTTCCTTCCCTTCACTGTTTGTTCCCTGTACATTTTCCTTTATTTCACTTTTCATTGCCTTCATTTTTTCCTCTAATTTGAGACCATATTCAACTAATTCTGTTAGCATCCTGATTTACCAGGGGTTTGAACTGTGCATCTGATAGGTTCACTATCTCTTCATTGCTTAGTTGTGTTTTTTCTGGAGCTTTGATCTGTTCTTTCATTTGGGCCTTTTATTTATTTATTTTTTTTTTTTTTTTTTGGTCTAAGCACACTCGTTATATAGTAACGGGTAGAGCCTTACATGTTCACCAGGGCAGGGCAACCCACATTGCCTGGTTATTACTCTGTATGTCGGGGAGGGGTCTGAAAGTGAACAATGCTGCTTGCTCCTCTCTCTGCAGGTTTTCAGTCACTTCCCCTGCTACCCACAATCAAATTGGGGCCTTCTGGTGTGGATTCCCAGGTGGGTGGGTTTGTACACATTCTAGGACCCTGTAGGTCTCTCCAATTAACTCTCCTGTGAGTCTGGGAGTTTCTCCCACTGCCACCTCAACCCTCACAGGTGTTTTCAGTCAGGGACTTTGAGGCTTTACTTCCCCATACTGGAATGCTGGGTTGTGTGGTCTATCTCACTCCCCAGTTTTTCCTCCTGGTTTATCTGCACATGAATGTGGGATCCCGAGTATGCCAGCCACTGCCTTGCCCACTCCTGTCCTCCAGCCTCTGCTTTGCCATGAGTCCTCTCCACCTGGCTGCCCTCTACACCCCTCCTACTGGTATGGATGAATGTCTCTTCTTTAACTTCTTGGTTGTCAGACTTCCATACAGTTTTATTTTCTGTCAGTTCTGACTGGTTTTGTTTTTAAATTTGTTGTTTTCTTTCTTTTGGTTGTGTGAACAGGCACGGTGTATCTACTTATACCTCCATCTTGGCTGGAAGTCTGAAATTTTCCTTTAGAAGGCATTTGGGAAGACTCGGGATCCAAAACTGGGTTGAACTTCTGTGGTGGCTCCATGGAAGTCCAGTTATAGCTTGAAGCTCCACTCTGATCAGGATCAGGAAGGAGATGCTTGAGGCTCTCAAATTGGTATGAGTTGGCCTAGAAAGGATTCAAGCTAAGTTTGTGCAGTAGAACCCAACTTTCAACAAAGGGAATGTCCATTTTTTTAAAGATTTTATTTATTTACTTTTAGAGAGAGGAGAAAGGAGGAAGAAAGAGAGGGAGAGAAACATCATGCATGGCTGCCTCTCACGACCTGGCCTGCAGTCCAGGCATGTGTCCCAACTGGGAATTGAACTGGTAACCCTTTGCTTCACAGTCCGGTGCACAATTCACTGAGCCACATCAGACAGGGCCCCTTTGTTTTTTTAAATTGAGAAAAATATTTCATGTATTTATTCTTGTTCATAACATTACACCCTTGTTCCTAAATCTTTCACCCTTTGCTTTCCCCCACCCAGCCCACCACCCTCTCCCACAGTCAGTCCCCACACTGTTGTCCATGTGCATGGGTCATTCATACATGGTTTTTGACTAATCCTTTCCCCTTCTTTCCACCATTGTCACCCTCCCTCCTTTCATCTGGCAGCTGTCCTGTCAGACTGTTCCTTGTTCCTAGTCTTTAGTTCTATTTTCCTTATTAGCTTATTTTGTTCTTTAGAGTACTCTTATAAGTGAGATCATATGGTAATTGTCTTTCACTGACTGGTTTATTTCACTTAGTACAATAGTCTCAAGTTCCATCAATGCTGTCAAAAAGGGTAGGAGTTCTTTCTTTCTTTCTGCTGTGTAGTATTTCATTGTATAAATGTTTCACAGGTTTTTCTTTGAAATTTTTTTGAGTTGTGTGCAAAAGTTGGGGCTTTGCATTTTTTATTAATGTTTTTCTCTTATGTGGTGGTTTACATCAATTTATAATAATTACATAAGTTGAAACAGAATATAGACAAAAATATCCTTACCAACTTATTAAAGTCAAATATTAATGAAGGGTCTCATCCTATCTGTATTGGCAAAACCCAGCAGCCTGTAGATACTGCTAGCAAAGATTGGCCTACCAGGATTCCTGTAGTGTGTCTGCTGAACCTGTTGGCACAGCCTGCACTGATGGGCACAGTGACTGGGGGTCCTGGGATGCACAGTCCCTGTTTCTCAGGGGAACCCATGGGCTATTTTGTACCCCAGTTTTTAAATCCATTCATCCACTGATGGGCACTTAGGCTGTTTCCAAATCTTGGCTATTGTGAATAGTGGTGCTATGAACATTGGGGTACATAAGTTCTTTTGCGTTGGTGTTTTGGGATTCTTAGGGTATATTCCAGAAATGGAATTGCTGGTTCAAAAAGCAGTTCCATTTAGTTTTCTGAGGAAATTCCATATTGTTTTCTATAGTGGCTGCAGCAGTCTGCATCCCCACCAACAGTGTTCCCTTGTCTCCACAACATCACCAGCACTAGTTGTTTGTTGATTTGTTTTTGAAGGCCACTCTGATGGGTGTGAAATGGCATCTCATTGTGGTTTTAATTTGCATCTCTTTAGTGACTAGTAATGTTGAGCATCCTTTCATATGGTTCTAGGCCCTCTGTATGTCCTCCTTGGAGAAGGTCCTGTTCAGGTCCTTTGCCCAATTTTTAATTGAATTGTTTGTCTTCCTGGTGTGGAGTCAGATAAGTTCTTTATATATTTTGGAGATTAAACTTTTGACTCATGTATCATTGGCAAATATGTTCTCCCATATGGCCAGTTCCTCTTTTTCTTTTTTTATGGTTTCTTTAGCCATGAAGAAGCTTTTTAATTTGACATAGTCCCATTTGTTTATTTTTTCCTTTATCTCCCTTGCTCTAGGGGATGTATTGGCAAAAATATTGCTACATGGGATATCTGAAATTTTACTGCCTATGTTTTCTGCTATGACTTTTGTGGTATCATGACTTACATTTAAGTATTTTAACCATTTTGAGTTTATTCTGGTGTATGGTGTAAGTTGGTGGTCTAGTTTCATTTTTTTTTGCATATACCAGTCCGGTTCTCCTAACACCATTATTGAAGACATTATTTTTACCCCATTGTATGCTCGTGCCCCCTTTGTCAAATATTAATTGACCATGCTGGGCTCTCTGTTCTGTTCCATTGATCTATATGTCTGTTCTTATGCCAATACCAGACTCTTTTCATTACAGTGGCCTTGTAGTATAGTTTTATATCAAGTATTGTGATCCCTCCAACTTTGTTCTTCTTTCTCAAGATTGCTGTGGCTATTTAGTGTCTTTTTGGTTCCATATACATTTTTGAAGTGTTCTACATCTGTGTAGTATGCCAATGGTACTTTAATAAAAATCAAGTTGTATGTATAGATTGCTTTGGGTAGTATGGACATTTTAGTGATGTTAATTCTTCCAATCCATGAACAGGGTATATGCTTCCATTTATTTGTGTCTTCCTCTATTTCAGTCTTCAGTGTTCTATAGTTTTCCAAGTACAGGTCTTCTACTTCCTTGATTAAATTCATTGTTAGGTACTTTATTTTTCTTGTTGTTATAGCAAATGGGATTTTTCCTAATTTCTGTTTCTAATATTTCAGTGTTGGAATACAAAAATGCCATTGATTTCTGAATATTGACTTGGCATCCCCCTACATTGCCTACTTCACTTATTGGTGGAATAGCTTTTTTTGATGGAGACTATAAGGTTTCCTAGGTATACTACCATGCCATCTGCAAATAATTACAGTTTTACTTCCTCCTTTCCAATTTAGATGCCTTTTATTTCTTCTTCTTGTCTAGTACTGTGGCTAGGACCTCCAGTACTATGTTGAATAAGAGTGGTGAAAGCATATACCCTTGTCTTGTTCCTGATCTTAATGGAAATATTTACTTTTTGCACATTGAGTATGATGTTGGCAGTAGGTTTTTTGTATATGACCTTTACTATGTTGAGATATCCTCCCTCTATCTCCACTTTGCTGAGTGTTTTCATCATAAATGGGTGCTGGATTTCATCAAATGTATTTTCTTCATTTCTTGACATGATCATGTGATTTTTGCCTTTCATTTTGTTTATGTGGTATATTGCATTTATTGATTTGCAAATATTGTACCATTGCTGCATCCTTGGAAGAAATCCCACTTGATCATGGTGTATGATCTTTTTAATGTATTGCTGTATCTGGTTTGCTATCACTTTGTTAAAGATTTTAGCATCTATGTTCATCAGAGATATTGGCTGTAATTTTCTTTCTTTGTTGTGTCTGTACCTGGTTTGGGGGTTAGGATAATACCAGCCTTGTAAAAAAAAGAGCTTGGTGATTTCTGGGGGCTGGGGGTATAAGAGGACTAAATGGTAATGACAAAATAAAATAGAATCAGTAAAAAAAGAGTTTAGGAGTCTTCCCTCTTGAGTTATGGAATAGTTTGAGAAGGATAGGTGTTAGTTCTTCTTTGAATGTTTTGTAAAATTCACCTATGAGGCCATCTGGTCTAGGCCTTTTGTGTGCTGGATTTTTTTTTTATTACTGCTTAATGTTGCTAGTTGTTATCAGTCTATTCAGGTTTTCTGCTTCTTCCTGGTTCAGTTTTGGAAAGTTTTATGTTTCTAGAAATTTATCTATTTCACACAAGTTTTCCAATTTCTTGGCATATAGTTGTTCATAATAATTTCCTACAATCCTTTGTATTTCTGTGGTACCAGTTGTTACTTCACCTCCTTCATTTCTAAATTTCTTTTTTTGTTGGGAAACACCCTGCCTGGTATCAGAAGCTGTAACCCCCACTAAGGCTAAGGCTGAGGGAACAACCTTGGACCATAAGCCAACAAGGAGACAAAAGCTTATCTCCCTGGCAGGAGCACCACTTCTGCTCCTTTTACTTCACCCTGCCTGGCTTCCAAGGCTTGGTCAGTTAGCCAATGATAGGTAAGATTCCCCAAGGGGGGAATGACCTAAGACAGGCATGATCATGTGGGAGGACCCCAAGGAAGGACTTTGGGAACTACAGCAAAAGGGGGTGATGACCCTCACCCTTCAGCTTTGACATAGCCTGAGTTCTCATTTTCTGAGAGAAAATCTCCTAATCTCTTGGCTGCCTTACTTCCTTTGCTCCACCTAAGCCTCAAACAATGACAGAGGGTGGTGCAGCCCTGTACTGGAAAGAGCAGATTCCCCAGGTGATCAGGCCTAAGAAAGAATATGTAAAATCCTGTGAAACCTGCTTTGTTTAGAATGTTCTCAATTGAATGATAA
>PVIA01018508.1:0-12602 GCA_004024845.1 Tonatia bakeri | reverse complement strand
AATTAACTCAAAATGGATCAGCGGTTCTAAATGTACAATCTACCACTATAAATCTTCTCAAAGAAAACCTGAACAAAAAGATTTGTGACTTTGAGTTAGCAAAATAATTCTTAGATATGACACCAAATGCAGAGTCCATAAAAGAAATGAATTGATAATTTGGACTTCATTAAAGTTAAAAACTTCTGCCCTGGCTGGCGTAGCTCAGTGAATTGAGCGTGGGCTGCGAACCAAAGTGTTGCAGGTTCGATTCCCAGTCAGGGCATATGCCTGGGTTGCAGGCCACAGCCCCCAGTAACCGCACATTGATGTTTCTCTCTCTCTCTTTCTCCCTCCCTTCCCTCTCTAAAAATAAATAAATAAAATCTAAAAAAAAAAAAAGTTAAAAACTTCTGCTCTTGAAGAGACACTTGCTCTTGAAAAGATAAACCATAGTCTAGGAGTAAATATTTGTATATCCTCTCTGTATATGATGAGGAACTAGAGTCCAGAAAATATAATAAATACGCACAACTCACCCTGGCCAGTGTGGCTTAGTTGGTTGGAGTGTTGTCCCATAACCAGAATGTTGTGGGTTCAATTCCTGGTCAGGGCACATACCTAGGTTTCTGGTTTGAACCCCAGTCTGGGCCTGGGTCCTCATGACTTGTGGTCCAGACATGTATGATCCTGGGTCCAGGCTTATATGAGAAGGCAACTAATCAGTGCTTCTCTCTCTCCCTTCCTCTCCCTCTAAAAACAATAAAATAAAAATGTCCTCAAGTGAGGATAAAAAAATAAAAAAGAATACTGAAAACTCAATTATAAGAAAATGGCCCAATTAAAAAAGTGAGCAAAGGTTTGAATAGACATCAAGGAAGACAGATGGCAAGAAAGAAAAAACGCACACAAGAAGAAGCTCAACATCATTTGTCATTATGTAAATGCAAATTCAAACCACAATGAGATAGCACAGCATACCTCCTAGACACCTAGTCTAAAATTAAAAAGATTGACCATATCAATTGTTGTTCAGTTCAACAACTAATATGGGGAGAGCATGGAGGAACTGAAACTGTAGCTCACTGTTGTTAGGAATGTAAAATGATACAACACTTTAGAAACAGTTTGGCAGTTTCTTAAAAATTAGGCAAACATCTATTGTATGACCCAGCCATTCCACTGCTAAGTTTATCTGAGGAAAAAAAGCATGTGTTGATACAAAGACTTGTCCTTGAATGCCCATGGAAGCTTCACTTTTTTTTTTATGGAAGACAATCTGAAATAACCTAAATGCCCACCAATAGATGGTTTAAAAAAAAAAACTGTGGTAGATGTGTTCATTATCCTGATGGTGGTGATAGTTTTACAGAGGTATATATATACCAAAACTTACCAATTGTACATTTTATGTACATGCAGTTCATTGCATGACAATTATATATCAGTAAAGCTGTTAAAAAGAGTTCTATTCCAGGCAAATTTTCTTGCTAGGCATTGTGGAGGTTCCAGACATATATAAAGAGAATGGAGGTGGTAGGGAATGTCACTATCCATCAATACCATGACTGTCCAGAAGGTATCCAGCCATGTAACATGAAACATGGAGACATCTATTGAAGATACAAGATACAAGAAACACTGTACATAAGACAATGACGCCTCAGTCTCCTTCAAAGAGGGCACCTTGGGACCTCAGGACCTCACACAGTTCTCCCAATTGTCATCAGCTGTCCCGTCATATTTTCCTGAATCTCATCAATGGCCTAAGATCTCTTCCCTTTCAAAGGTGATTTTAGTTTTGGGGAAAGCTGGAAGTCTCAGGGTGCCAAATCTAGGTTGCAGTTGGGTTGAGTCACCTTGGTGATTTGATGTTTCACCAAAAAGCTGCACAAGACGTGATGCATGAGTGGGCACATTGTTGTGATGAGGCCACCAATCACCAGTTGCCCATAGCTGTGGCCTTCTGGATCATCCAAATAGTTTCCGTGGAGGAATGTTCAAGTTTAAGGCAAAATTTGATACAGACTCATGGCTCTACTTGCTCAGTCATTTCAAATGTGATGGCCACACAGTACACATGCTCACTCAACAGCGTCTACCACCCCCACTGACTAGTACAGTGAAGTCATCACTGTTCACACATGTGCATTTCAGTCCACTCTCTTTGGCTTCCAGGTTACACCAATGTAGTACGAACTGTTCTCATTATATTAACAATGGCTGAACCTCATATAAGACCCGATGTACTTAGGGGAAGACATCCATGTGAGGAGGTCAGGGAAATCTTTCTGAAGGAGGGATCCTTGGATTAGACCTTGAAGGATGAGTAAGGACATCAGCAGGTGACATGAGAAAACAAAGGACCTGAAGTCTTGCTACCTTAGGAAAGTGATTTGATTTTGTGTAAATATCAGTATTCCCTGTCTCATGTATAGCATATAGCAGTTCCAAACAACTTTATTTAACCTACCTCTTTTACTTTTTTATGTTCTACCTCCTATCAAAGTGATATAGAGTGGCTTATAAAGACACATGCAATACAACAAGATTTAAGGACAATAGATGAAACCTTTGGAACAAAGACAATACCCTGAGGTTGAACTAAGATTGTTCCACAAAGGACAGATCATGAGGTTCTGAATTGAAAGTGGTCAGGTGGACCAAAATTTGGCTGAGAGCTTTACAGAGTCTGGAACAAAGAGGGGAATGTGATTTCTACAAAACTCACTCAGCACTTTGTTCAGGCTACCTCACTCAGCCCTCACAGACCCCACGCAGTAGGTGTGCCTCTCCCACCAATGGCAGAGTGAAGTGATTGTTCTGCAGCTGTTGGAGAGCCGGTGAATATGGAGAAGGATCTTCCTCTTCATTTTGGCTTCCTGAAGGAGGAAACCGCTGCTGGCTTTTAACTTCTCACTGAAAAGAATTCAAGAAAAGTTGGAAAAATCAGAAAATATGGAAAAAGGCTGTTTGAAGGCATTAGAAAAATAACAAGACAGACATAACTACAGGGCCGAGGTCTGGGAGCTGGAATCTAGAGAAGTGAACCTAGCTTTGGGGACAGCCTTTCCCTGAGGAAAGTTATCCAAATTCAGAAAAGTTGATGAAAGGTTGGGAGACTGAGAAGATGTACAGAACTTCCTACAGATTACAGAATCGGAGCAAGAACAGTGTTCAGCGCCCGCTGAAGAGGGTCCCTAGTAACCTCCCTGACAAGCTTCAGGCTGACCTCCCAAAATGCTACACCCTGGCAGTCACAGTCATCCTTAAATAGACTGGCTTGAACAGGGACAGAAAACCAGCTTTGAATCGTCTCTGTCTATGATTGGACTAAAGTAATCTGAGATTATCAATCCCCTACTCTCTTTCCAGAAGTAAATGTAACTCCACCTCAGAGGAAGATAATATCTTAAGCTTGAAATTGTCTTTATAATTTTTCAAATATAATGTCTAGAAATGTTTGGAGCAGGCAAATGCATGGGGTCAGAAAGTAAACTAGTAGTTTCCAGGGGCTAAGGGCACAGAAGAATTG
Organism: Tonatia bakeri; assembly: GCA_004024845.1. NCBI lineage: Eukaryota > Metazoa > Chordata > Mammalia > Chiroptera > Phyllostomidae > Tonatia > Tonatia bakeri. Next base: position 9,088 of record PVIA01018508.1, on the reverse strand, counting down.
GAGAGGGACTGCTAATAACCATGAGGTTTTGGGGGGTGATGAAAATGTTCCAAAGTTAGAGAATGGTGCTAGTTGCAAAACTCTCTGAATATACCAGAAATCACTGAATCGTCCACTTTAAAAAGGTAATTTTTGTGGCATGTGAGTTATATCTTAATAAAGCTATTATTTTAGAAATGAAGATGAAATAAAAATTTTTCAGATCAACAAATTTTAGGGGAAAATGGAAATAGTTATTTAAGACATAATGATTTGAGGACAAAATGATTTGGCTTGTTAGGAAATGATTTTGTTCTCATTAATTTTCATTGTTATTGGTGATCCAGAGTTCTCTCAATGAATTCTGATCCTGAATTTTCATATCATATTCTCATGGGACTTCTTTTGAGGCCTGAGTATTATCATTTTAAAGCAACTTCACAGACTCCCTAAACAGACTGATAAAAATTGGGATTGGCCACTGTAAATTCTGCTTTCTACATGGAGGACTATAATCAACACTTAATCAGGTATTTTTTAAAAGGAAAATCATGTAATTAAAGCATAAAAAGTTGTGCGTAGCCATCTCAAGCTCTTTGAATTAGTAAAAGGTATTAAGTGTGTCATGGTACTATATAAGATATTAGTAATATTTTAATAATATAATAATAGCTAACTTTCATGCTTACTAATGTGTCAAGGTCTCTTCTTGTGATTTGCATGTATTTTCTCATTCAATCCTCACAAATACGAGGTGGCGAGTATTGTTCTTCTCACTTTACAGAAGACTGAAGTCTAGAGGAATCCGGTGACTTACCCAAGGTCAAAGTTGCAGAGCCAGGACTCCATGCCTGCACATTTGCAGCCCCCTGTGCTGCTCCTACACACCCAGGTCGGGAGTCGGAGACCTGGCACAAGTCTACTATACTACAGTCTGGCTCTTGGACTAGAGCTGAGACCACCTCGAATTGCTCAACCCCCATGAAATGATGAATCCCGGTCCCATGCTACCACAAAGTGCCCCAAAACAACAACCACTTTCAAAGTATGTGGGCATCCTAGGTCCAAGAAGTGCTCTGAGTATAAACTGGGAAAGCTGTTTCACTGAACACTGTAATCCTTTGGGCCCAAGCACCTTATACGGGGTGAATGTGACCTTTTAACACCTTTTGGTTACAGCAAGTTGGCACTGAGAAATTGCTGAGGAGATTCTCATTCTCACCACCATGGGGTCAGCTGGAGCTTGCAACAGCAGACTCACCAGCCCTAACAGTAGAGGTCAGTTCATGGGCACATCAATAGAAACACTCCTTTGGGGATTCTCAAAAACACTTGAGGGTATGAACTCCCTAAGAGCTTAATCTGTTTATGTGAGCAGATGGGGCCACTGAATTTTGAGATTTTTAATTTTTAATTTGTAGTCACAGGCTACTGAAACCTGGACATTCATGTTATACTATTCCAGGTTATTATTGTTATTATTATTATTATTATTATTATTATTATTTTATTGTGGGAAAGCAGAATTTACTCAACAGGATTGAGCAATTGGAAAGACTTTCTTATGGGGCCATTTCTCTAGTCTGGGAAGAGGGGTGGTGACTTTTCTAGGCAGAAAATATTCCACAATGGGAAACACGGTCTCTTTCATGAGCGAAGAGGACATTTTCCAGAAGCTGAAGGCAGAGTCTAAATGGAGAGAGCCCTACCCTGCCCACTGTTGCTGCTTTTCATCAGTCTTTTGACTTTTGAAGATTCCCTGGAGTTGATCATTCACCTGTGGCTAAAGCCTGGAGATAAGGAGCCAAAACAAACAAACAAACAAACAAACAAACAAACAAAGATTTGGGTTGAACAACCCATCATTTTGCATTTCAAGAATCATATGTAAGCCTTATTAGGAACAAATCTCCAGTCTTCATATTCTGAGGTACAGTGAGAACTGCCAGGTCCTAACCTGCTTTTCTTTGTCATTTTGATGCCAATTTGAATATCGATACTAAGTGAGTATGTGTGGCGGAGTGCATATGTATGAGTGTGTGTGGCTGTTGGCTTGTTCAAAAGGTTTACTGCCACCTGCTAGTAGAAGGATCCTTTCCATCCCTCCTGCCAAGAACACAAAACTCTCTCCAGAATATAGGGTTTCATCCTCCCATCCATCCTTCATTCTGGAGCTGTTGTCCCATTATGTGACTCCTGGGTGACTATCCTGTCAGTTGCTGGATCCCAAGGTGGTTGGCCTGTTGCCATAACCGGATCCCATCCTGCTGAATGCATTGTTCTCATTGTGCTCAAGAAGGAAGCAGCACTTTCCATCGAAGAAGGATTTTGAGAATCTCTGTGATTAGAATGAGTTTTCTAAATAGCATATAGAATCACAGTTTTGCTTATGGCAGAGTCTGAATTCATTTTCTGAGGGTCGAAAGGAATTTTAAAGAAATTTAAGTCCTACTCCCCCCTAACATTCCTTATGTATTAGTCAGGTTAGGCTAAACTATGCTGCACCAAAAAACAACACCTTGAGCTCTCTCAGTGGTTTATTACCACAGAAGTTATCTCTCACTTATTTCGTATGTCCAGTACATGTCAGCATGGGGACATCCTGGATACTCAGAAACGCTGGATACTCAGAAACCCAGGCTGATGGAAATGCTTCCAACCTGTAATCCTGCTATCTCAACACCAACAGGATGTGAGAATATGGCTTTAAATTCTTCCACCTTCAGTGACAGATGTTTCTTCCACTTATATTTCACTCGTCAAAATAGCCATGTGGCCATGCCTCACTTCAGTGGGGCAAGGATGTGCATTTTCCCTGTGTCCCATGAAGAAGGAAACCGTGAATGCAAGGAGCAGTGGGATGTTCACCATACCTTTAGGGGGAAGTCCAGTCTACAACACAATGCTTTCAGAAGTCGAGAATTCTTTCTTCATGTGGTGACAATAACCCAAAAGGTAGATTTCAAATCATTCTGTGTACTTTTAAAGTTGTGTATCTTATTGTTTATTTATTCAGCAACCTACTCTGCTGGGCTGAGCAGTGTTAAGGAAAGAGAAGTGCGTAAGATCTATTTCTTTGCTCTCCCGTGACCTTACTCTAGGGGAGAGTGGGGGTGAGAGAGAAGAAGAGGAAGAGGAAGAGGAAGAGGAAGAAAGAAGAAGAAGGAGGAGGAGGAGGAGGAGGATGAGAATGAAGAGGAGGGGAGAATATAGAGGGGAGCAAGAGGGAGGACAGGAGGAGGAAGGAGGAGAGTTGGGGTGGGGTGGGGTAGGGTGAGGTGGGGAAAGGAGGAAAAGGAAGAGATGAGATGATGAGATTCAGAGCAACAAAAGGAGTTCACATTGCTGTGGAATTCAAGAGTGACAGAAATTCTTTTCAACTTTTGGAACTACTTCAAGGAAAAGACATTAAAGAATAGTAAAGTTTTTAAATTATATATGATTGATTATGCTATTACAGTTGTCCTGAGCTTTCCCCCTTTCCCCCTCTACACAGCACCCCCAACCCCCTCAGGCAATCCCCCCCCATTGTTCATGTCCATGGGGAAAAACAGTAAAAATTTTAATGCAAATCTCTCCCTCTCTCTCTATAGGTGTTTACTGAATTTTTTTATGCCAGTCATACAAAATAGTTTAAAGATTAAAAGAAAATTCTACCCAGTCTGTAATCTTACCCTTTCAGAATAAGTATCCTCAACAGGCTTTGTGTGTGAGTACATACAAATTTTATGTGTGTGTATATATACACACATATATATTTGTATACACACATATTTGTATACACATACATATATGTGCATACATGTGTATGCACATGTGCACACGCACACACATATATACAAGCAATCTGCTTTTGACAGTCAACAATGTATCATGACCATCTTTCTATGTCAAGACAATAAGAGGTGCTGAAGACGTCCCAGATTCTGTGAACAGAAGAGAGGAGGTGCACGGTGGAGATGGGCAGCTCCGTCTGGCTGGGAGCACGACGTGTAGAGGTGTGGGGGAAGACACAGCTGGGGAGGTCTCAGGAAATGTGCACTTCCAGGTCAGAGAATTTCAGTAATTTTCAATGGGCAATGGTAAAACTAATGATTTATTTAAATTAAAAATAATTTTTTTAAACATTTGCACTTGTACTTAAACTTTTAATCTTGGAAAATATAATCAGCTATTAGAGAAGAAAAATATCCATTACCTCACCACTCAAAGGTATTTATATTTCTAGATCACTTTCAATACATATGCCCATTTTATTTTTTTATAAAAATGAGATTATATTTCACATGTCATTCTGTTATCTGGTTTTTAACCCTAAAAAGCTTTGTAAGAGCTTTTTTAAGAATATAAATATATAAAGCCCTGGCTGGCATAGTTCAGTGGATTGAGCGCAGGCTGTAAACCAAAGCATCGCTGGTTCGATTCCCAGTCAGGGCACATGCCTGGGTTGCAGGCCATGGCCCCCAGCAACTGCACATTGATGTTTCTCTCTCTCTCTCTCTCCCTCCCTTCCTTCTCTAAAATAAATAAATAAATGAAATCTTAAAAAATATATAAATATATATTATTTTTAGTGGCTGAATAGCAAGCATTCCATTACATGAACTTTTACCCACAGAAAAAACTAGCTGAGAATCACACAAAAGTAAGATCAATTTAACTTATCCTCCCCTTTAAATGTACTCCATGTACCTGGTTTGGAAATTAAGAACTGACTTGAGAGCAACCACATTTACTGCACATCAGATAGGTCTTTGGCTCTGCGCTAGGTGCTGCAGGGAGGCCAGAAAGGCAGAAGAAGAGCAGTGGATGAGGGGTAGGAAGGAGAACGTTCCTTATGAGAAACCAGAGATGACTTGGGGGTTGAGGAGTAATAGTTCAGAGTTGGCATTCGGAAGTTTCTTCTGTTTTAAAGAGGGATCAGTCTGGAGTCTACAAGACTTTTTCCTTCCTTCCTTTCTTCCTTTCTTAAAGAAAAACATCTTTAAGTAAACAAAAACAGACCAAAAACAATAATTAAGTGAAAGAACAATCAGTGGTTGTCCCTCTTCCAGCAGCTTCCAGAACCTCTTCTTGGTCCCCTCCAGTAGTTGTGTGGCCACAGAATTTGTGGAGGTCACAGCAGTCTCCAGCAGTACCCTCTCTTTAATTTCGCTCATAAACTCCTGCTCAGGCTTCCCGCCTCAGATCAAAAGTCCCCTCCGCTGGAACTCCTCTCCACCCCTTCTAGCACTGTTCCAAGACTATGGGCAACTCCGTCTCACCTTGATGTTTTCGTAGGCTCCATCCTTCTGTTAATGGTCCTCAGACCATGTGGCAACATGTCTGCTTGCAAGACTCATTACTCAGTACTGCTTGCACTGACTCATTAGAGCCTAAGGATTGTCTAGTTCATTTTTAACAGCTTTATTGAAATATAATATACACACCACAGAGTTCACCTGCTTAAAGTGTACAGTCAGTGGTGTTTAGTATATTCACAGACTGCATCCCCATAGTCTAATTTTAGAACATTTTCTTGGTGTTCTGCCCGGGTTCCTCCCAAGCTCTCCGCCAATGGCCTCATCAGGGAGACAAATATAGCTATAAATTCAGTACGTGCACACTGAAGCAGGTTAAATGACTTAATATGAAGCATAGGAGCAGCTAGTGCCAAATGGCAAGTAATAGCTGGTAACATTTAGTAAGTGGGACAGCATTTCCTTCTCCCACTGCAGCTGAGATGGCAGACAGTAGTCAAATTCAGTATGAAATGGAATACACCAAAGGTATTAGCGGATTAAAGGTAGCCCAATCAAATGCTGACCTGGAACAAGAATTCCAAGAAGGAGTTGCAAATGCTAGTAAGATTAAGCAAGCTCCAGAGAGAACTGTTGTAGCAGGAAATAATGAAGACATTCCATCTCGAAGACCAGCAGATCTTGGCCTTGTTCAATCAACTTCCTTTAAACCTCTGGCTCTAAAAACACTGCCTCATGTCTTATGTAAGTGAAAGACCGCTACTAGACATTCTGAATTTAGAAAGACCTCCTCCAACCTTTCAAAATGAAGAAATCTATGCGGTTGGCATACTAAAACAAACAAACAAAAACAAAGAACAATCTATGAGTGAAAATGTTGTTCGCCAAAATGGACAGCTGGTCAGAACCAACTGCACATCTATGTTGCGTGGTGCGTCTCCTGCCGCCACTTGTAATCCTCATCATAAAAACGTCATGTATGTCATTTCAAATACAGATGCAACAGTTGAAGGAACTTCAGCTGACGTGGCTGTTGGAGCTGCAGCTTCATTAAGATGACAGATAAATGAATTTTTATTTACTTCCACATTTCCAACATTAATACTTCTGAAGTCATGGTCTGGTGTCAGAATTGACTGAACAAGCCACAGCATGTTTCGGGATCACCTTCATTAAAATAGTTTCTAACATTTTCAGCAGTTTAAAAAAAGCATATTCTTTACCCCCTAAAGAAACTCTGTGCTCATGAGCAGTCACTCTCATTTCAGTCACCCACCCAGCCCCACCTAACTCCAAGTCCTAGGCCACCACTACTCTATTTTGTGTTTCTATAGATTTGTATTTTTTGGACCTTTTACATACACATTTTCATATTAATTGATTTTCTTCATAGCCTCTTCTGGCACTCAGTGTGTGCTTAGCAAATATTTGCTCAGTAAGTAAATAAATGGATGCAAGATTGAAACGTTGCACAGGGGAAAGAATACTATACTAAAAACCAAAAGACCTGTACTCTAGTTCTGATTCTATCATTTATTTATGTGACCTAGGAAAAATTATCAGACTTTTCTGACTCTCAGCTTTCTAATAGACAAAGAAATAATATTTGAAAGGGTTATGGTGAATATCAAGTGAGAAAATTCACTGAGAAGTGTTTCATATACTTGACCATGCTGTAGAGATGTAAGAATAATTTGTGCTTGGTTTTACTTTCATCCTTTGAAATATCTGTAGTAAATCATTTAATGGGCCAATGATGGAGGAGAAAGCGGAATGGCAGCATGTGAGTCTAAGGGGCCAACCAGTGGACATCACTTCTCATCTCTGCTCCTGGCATAGTGGCAGCTAATACAGGGAAAAGGGTTGATCAAATGCCCAGGTACCCCACATTTATTACCGTATGACTTTCCAGCCAACAGAAAGATAAAAATCTTTTTAGAGTGAAAAGCAAAGTCAACTCAATGGGAGAAATTGATAATGTAATTTTCTTTTATCTCTTGACTATCAGGAAATCCTAATTAATGAGCGCATCACTTCTCTCCTGCATGGCATTCCCATCAACCAGATGCAAGAGTGAGCACCCCCTGGAAGTGGAGAGGGAGCTTTCTCCATCTGCATAGGTTCCTTTTTCTCTGTAGGCTTAGGGGAGTCTGTAGAGGGTTTGGGGTGGGAGTAGATTTCCTTCTCAAATGGCAAGATCCAGCTCTGTGGATAGATACACACGACAGAGGTGGCATGAGATTATCAGAATAAAAGCCCTAAATCTAATAAGGTGCATTTTTAAAAAGAAAGTGGCCTTGTAAAGAAAAATTTACGCTAAGAGCAGATTTCTCTCACCCAATATTTTGGTAAAGAAAACTTCCCAAATTCCAGAAACCACAAAGATTAGAATAGAAGAGCCTCAGGTTTTAGTCTAGTCTAGGATGAAGTTTGTGTAAAAATATATGAATCTGGACAAAAGGACTGACCTCACTTTCTCCAGCCTCTCAAAGCCTAGACTCGGAGCTTGCCTAGGGGTGAGCCAGAGGCCAGGCTCATCCACTCCCACCAAGGAGCATCTGGGCTCTGCCTTCCAAGTTGCCATCTTGTTTTCCCCTGACCATCTCATCAGTTCACTGCTCTTTCCTTATCCTTTTCTGTTCTTGTTTTAGCTCTTTCCCCCACAGCCACTACTTTCCTCTGGTCCAGGGTTTTTTAGCCTCAACACTATTGACATTTGGGGCCACATAATTCTTGGTGGTGAGGGGCCATCCTGTGCACTGTTTAGCAGCATTCTTGGCCCATTCTACTACACATCAGGGGCACCTTCACCCCACTCCACCCCACTCCCCTTTCACAATGTATCATGACAGCAAATACATCTCCAGGCATTGTCACAATTCCCTGGGAATTCCTCTTCGAGGATCACCGCTCTAGCTCTTTCACCTTTCACTTGAAGCTCTCATTTGTTAAGCACTTATCACATAGAAGACAATGGGTTAAATCCTTCATTTGTTTTATGTAGGTGTTTCTCAAATTTTAGTACACATAGGAATAACCTGGGGAGTTTCTTTTATTTTCGTTTCCTTTTTAAAAACTAGGGTTGTTTTTTTTTTAAAATTGTACTCTTTGTTAGCATTTGTCCCTGGAGAGTTTGTTAAAATACACATTAGTTTAGTAGCTTCAGGGAAGGGTTTGAGATTCTGTGTTCCTCATAAGCTCCCAGGCATTGCTGTTGCTGCTGACCCTTGGACCACTCTTAGCGTAGCAAGGCTCTATGCCACTGTGTCCTTGTGGCATGGTGAGGACTCAGTTTTACAGATGAGGAAGCTGAGGCTCAGAGAGCTCGTAAGTAGCTCAATAACATTTTGAATTCAGGTCTGCCAGCATGCGAGGCTCGTCCTCATAACCAACAGTAACAGTTGATGCTGGGCCATGGTCACTGAGGTCTCTCCTTAGCTTCCTTTCCCAGGTAATTGTGCTATGATAAGCTCAGCAGAGCTTGAGACTCAGGCACGTGTTTGCCTGGAAAGTCCATATTTTATTAATCCTTCCTTAGACTGAATGAGCTACTCATGACCCCAGGTGGATCCCCTGGAGCCTCTCCAGGACCTCACAGCTCTGTTCTAGCCTGCCCTTCTAACAGCTCATCCCTCCTGCCTATCAGTAGGCATCCGTCTAGGATTGCATTTGCCCTGGGGGCTCAAATTCTCTCTCTGCTTCCTGCCCTCACTGTCTAGTCTTTCCTGCCCTCTCCTGCCTCTCCTTCATCTGTTGCCCCAGAAGTCTGACTTAGTCTTCATTTCTGCCCTACCTATGCTTCTTGGCATCTTCTTCCCATGGAAGTTACAGAATTTTAGTAATGTCTTCAATCCTGAAGGGAAAAAAAT
>PVIA01018507.1:0-12608 GCA_004024845.1 Tonatia bakeri | reverse complement strand
TGTTGTGCTCCTGAGATGGAATTTCTTCTTCTCTGGGAAACTCACTCTTTGCTCATAAGACCTTCAACTGATTAGACAAGGCTCACTCAAGCTGTGAGGGCTTATTTACTCTATGTGAAGTCGACTCATTATAGATGTTAACCATATCTACAAACTACTTTCAAAGCGACACCTGGATTACTATTTGATGAAAGAACTGGCTGTGATATAGCCTATTCAACTTGACATAAAACTAACCATCACAACAGATATGAAAAGCTCCATCAAAGAGCAGAGTCCATGGCTTTCTTGGTGTACTGCTAGCACTATACCAGTAACACCGTATGTGTTCAGCACTTATGGTAGTTTCTAGATATTTGTTGAATGAATAAATGAATGCATGGTCTGATGACCACTGAAGCTCTCACATCCTATGGTTTGGTAGTCAAATGGTACTTTCTGATCATGACTAATTTTAGTACCTGGTTCTTTGGGCAGAATCATAAGGCAGTATTAGAGTGTTGGGTGAGGTGTCTTTAAATTATTAGAACTCACAAGCAACAAACAAATAGTCAATTTAAAATGTGGAAACATTCAGAATGGATGCTAAGTTTACTTTTCTCCTTATTTGTTTATATCTTAATTTTGATATTATTTTCAAATCAACTTGAAGGACAACTGAGATCCATGAAACATCAAAATCTATATTATCCTTATGCAAGAAAATATAAATGTAGTAAGACAAAAAGATCACATTGATAAACCAATGAATTTTTTGTATTGGTGCAGACATAGACAAATGATAAAAGAAACGAATTAGTATCTGAAATATGTTCATGCATATCAGAAAACTTGGAAGATAGCATATGTGTGATTATTAACTTGTGGAAATAAAAGTTTGAAACTCCTATTAATAAATCTAAACAAGAAAAATAAAATCAAGAACTGCATCCAGAAATCAGTTAGGACATGATAGCTGAAGAGACCTGATATAATCAGTATAAAGATGTCAGTTTTGCACAAATTTAATCTATAAGTTAAATGCAATTCCATTAGAAATTCAATATAATTTTTCTTGGAACCAAACTCCTTTATTTAAAATTCCTCTGAAATAGTACAATTTGTGAACTACGACAATTTGAAAAAGAAGACTATGGTAGAGATCATGTGTTATTAGATTTCAAAATGTATTTAAAACTATAATAATTCAAACATTTTTGTATTGGTACAGACATAAACAAATGATAAAAGAAATGAATTAGTATCTGAAATATGTACATGCATATCAGAAAACTTGGAAGATAGCATATATGTGATTATTAACTTGTGGAAATAAAAGTAATTTGGTCACATTGTATGATCTTTCTTATACACTGTGATTTTGTTTGTTAATGTTTTGTTTAGAATTTTTGCACCTATGTTCATGAGATTTTCTGTAAGTTGCCTTTCATACATGTTTTATTGTCAGATTTTGGTATTAAGCTCATATTAGCATTAAAAATAAATTGAAATTACTTCTTTTGTATACTGTGGAAATTTTGTAAAATATTAGAATTATTGATATGTCTTCCTACAAAGTCTGGTAATACTTCCTCAGAAAACCATACCAGGATTTTAAAATTTCTGTGTGGGAAAATTTAAATTACTCATTTTATTTTTATGGTGTTATAGAAATATTTAGGAAAAATTTTTCTTGAGTCAATTAAGTTATATTATTCCAGGTATTTCTCTGTTTTACCTAGGTTTTCGAGTTTATTGGCAGAAGATTTTCTTAATTATCCTCTTGCTATTTATTCCAGCTTATTGAGATATAACTGACATATTGTATAAGTTTAAGATATACCAAGTGTTTAATTGGTACACTTGGATGTATTTGAAAATGATTACCACCATAGCTGTAATTAGCTCCTCCATCATATCACATAATTACCATTTTGTGTGTAATCATTATAATCACCATGCTATACATTAAATATTCAGAATTCATTTATCTTATAACTGAAATTTTATACCCTTTGACCAACACTTTCCCATTTTCCCTACTCCCCAGGCCCTGGTAACCAACATTCTACTCTCTTTTTTTGTGATTTCAACTTTTTCAGATTCCACATATAAATGATATCATGCAGTTTTTGGTTTTCTCTGTCTTATTTTTTTCTTATTTTTTATTTAGCATAATACCCTCAATAATTGTCTAAAATGTTCATTGAAAATAGTGTATTTAATTGTGAAAAATCAGATGTCCATAATCTACCAAGTGAATTCATTCATTGTGCTATATTAATACAGTGGAACACAATGCAGCAATAAAAATGGATAAACTAAATCTATACATGTCAACATGGATCAACATAATAAACCTAATGGTGAGTGAGGAAAGCAAGTTCCAGAATTCTAAATACAGTATAAAATCATTCTTACAAATTTTGAAATGAAGACATATGCACATATGTTATAAATAAGAAAACATGAACTGTAGAGAAAGCAAACTCATGATGGTGATTTTCTCTGAGGAAGATGGAAGATATCTGTGGCTATAGAACAGACAATAGGAAATTTGAGTTTGTGATGTTTTACTTCTTTAAAAATATCTGAATAAATATGAGTATTCCTTCGAGTGTATTATTTTACCTTTAATAATAATAATAATAATAATAATAATAATAATAATAATAAAAAGAAGAAGAAGAGGAGGAGGAGGAGGAGGAAGAAGAAAGGCCCTGAGATGGAAGAGATTTTCAGAAGAAGAAGGAGAAGAAGAAAGAAGGAGGAGGAGGAGGAGGGGGAGGGGGAGGAGGGGGAGGAAGAGGAAGAGGAGGAGACGTCCCTGAGATGGAAGAGATTTTCAGAAATCATAATGATAGCAGTGTGAATAGAATGCAATTAGAGAAGGGTAGAGTCCCATGAGATATGGTTTTAGAGGTAGACAATTGCTAATCCATGCAGAGTTTTCAGGTCATGGTAAAAAGTTGGTTATTTTATTTGGGTTTACTCATAGAAGAAATATCTTTGCCAAAGGAAGTATAAATAAAATCCCATGCAGAGTGGTAGAAAGTCATAGAAATCTTGCTCACTATTTGGTGGTGGGCATCTCTGTTTGATTCTTTGCCCATTCTTCTACATGTTTTCTCTTTGGGAAGCATAGGGATTCAAAGCTCAACATACAAAAACATTTTTTTCCCGTATTGTATTCTTAGTGCCTAGCACAAATAAAGACAAATGATTGAATGAATGAAAGAATGAATGAATGAATGGTTATGGTCTCCAGAATCAAATACTCTGAATCTGAAGTCTTCTCATTGCTGTGTGACTTTGCACAAGTTAATTTATCTATAAAATGGGAATAATAATAGTGTTACATCACTATTTAGCTATCAATTTAGAGAGGCCATGTGAAAATATCTAAAATATTATTGGACACTTAGTAAGTACTCAAAAGATGCCTTATTATGACATCCAGTAAAGGTTTTACTCAAGAGTTTTCATTTGAACTGAGTTGTAATGGATTAAAAGGAGTTTTCTAAAGAGGAGAAGGTGCAGGGAGGGTAGCATTCTAGGGAACTACATGTCTAAAAGCATAAAGGAATAGAAATGGTGTAATATTTTATTGATCACAGTGTACAGATATATATGACACAATATAAAAATAGAGAAAGCATTGGGAACCACCCTGCCTGGTTTCAGAAACTGTAACCTCTCATGGCTAAGGCTGAGTGAAAAGACCTTGGGACCATAATCCACTTAGGAGACAAAGCTTATCCCCCTGCCCCCTTTCACCTCACCATGCTTGGCTCCAGGTGGATGACTGGTTAGCCAATGACAGGTAAGATTCCTCAAAGGAGCAATGACCTAAGACAGGCATGGTGGTCACGAAGGGGCCCTCAGGGAAGGCCTTGGGGGAGCTATAGAAAAAGGGGTGGTTGACCCTCACCCCTTGTCTTTGACATAGCCTGAGTCTTCATTCTGTCCACCATAAGTCTCCTAATCTCTTGGCTGCCTTACTTCCCTCGCCTGACTCAAGCCTGAAACAATGCTGGAGGTGGGTGTGGTCCTGTGCTAGAAAGGGAGGGTTCCCTGGAGCAATCAGGCCTAAGAAAGAATGCATACAATCCTGTGAAACCTGCTTTGCTAATATCCTCAATTTAAAATGATAAGGGTCCAAGCATGAAATGAGTTTGTTCCCCAAAGTTTTATGGCCCTTTAGCTATCTGACCCTGACTCAAAATAAGCCCTCAGAGTTCTTTGAATGTTTTCTATTTGATCATTACTGCCTGACAATGATTGATGAGCTTTCCATATATGCCCTGTATTCCTATGTAAATTAAACCCAATAAAAGCCTGTCCAGGCAAGGGTCGGGGTTGGCCTTCTCTTTCATGGAGAGAGTAGCTGTATCATCCCTTTTTCTCCACTGGATTTCTATAGTCCGTGTGATTTTGTCTTGTCTCATCCATAACACTGTGGGCACTGTGGGCTGGTGTCTGCATCAAGAAAGAAGACCTGGCAGGGTGGCTTAGTTGGTTAGAGCATCATCTCAGACACCAAAAGTCTGTGGGCTCAATCCATGGTCAGAGCACATACTTGAGTTGAGGGTTCAGTCCCTGATCTGGGACAAAATAAGACTGAATGACTAAGTTCCTGGAACAACAAACAGTACTTCATATATCACATATTAGTCAGTGAATGTTCACAGCCTGTTAGAAGAATGAATGGAACAGCAGCAGAAAGTACTCTTAATGCTTTTTAGGGCAATGAAAGGTATGGTTAAGAGGTGAGGTGGTTTCCTGTATGGTAATGATAAAAATTTAAAACTAGCATGTGATCACATGTGCTAACATGAATTTGTTGTCTCAGCAAGTGTGTCTTGGGCTTCAGAGAAAGAAGAGAGGATGTTCTAAGTATCTTTTAAACCTTTGTTGTCTTGGATAACCAAGCCAATATTCTCTATAAAGTCTTAATTGCCTTATAATCTCCCCTCAGGCTCAAGTCACTCTAGGCTTCATGTCATAGCAAAGGTATATTCTGACAACAGTGGGTCCCATTCAACATCTGTGCATAGAATTGTTTTAAAACAAATTTGGAATTAGGCTACTGACAGCTTAGGAATTGCTCTTTGATCACAATGTCTACAAAATGATTTTCACAAAAATGATTATTGAATCTTGGCATGAAAAAAACTACTGAAATGTTGTGCTTATGCAGAAATCAAAATGGTCAGATGTTAGGGGAGGGTTATGGTTGGCTACAGGACTTGTACACAGCTAGCATAGAAACTCTTGCCTAGTGTTAGGAGGGATTCATTTTGTTCATAGTCCATTGCTCATGAATAAGTGTATACAGCTTTGGAGAAGGGTAAAGAAAATACTACCCTGGTTTGCTGAGATGGATCATAGACAGGAGAGAGTGGGAGATAGGCATAGTTGGGGAGAGACTCAGGAGTTGAAGGAAATAAGTGGACATTTGTTGAGATATATGGGGAAATGAGTATTTTTGAGGTAATGAATACAGTAGCTATGAGTATTAAGTTATAGATAGGATGGTAGCTTTAAGATTCTAAGATTCTACTTAATATTGATCAACTTCTAAAAAAGTACAAAGCTAATCTTTACATGAAGACAGAGGAAAGCTACATAATTTCAAGTCAGAACAGGAACAGACAAGTTTTCTATGGAAAGCATCTGGTAAGAGGCATTTGATTATTCTTAGAATTCAGTTATTTCCCTGCAATCCTTCATGTAGCTTAGGGGAAATGTCCTGTAAGAGACTGAAGTGGTCACTTGATTCCAGATGGCTCTAAGATACTATACCTAGTTATTTTTCCTCTCTCTTCAAATAATCTACTTGGTCTGAGGCATGCCCATTTAACACTGTAGAAGTGATATTTTTTTAAGGTCAAGGTTTTATTCTAATAGAAGTTAGCTCCTAGACCACCAGAATACAAAACTGTGGTTAGGAAGAAAGCAGGTCTTTTTTTTTTTTTTAAAGGAATCTCCAGGTTTTCATTGGCTAAATCAGAAACAGCCAGGAAAGCAGGTGCTGGCACATCAGGAAGCCACCTAGCTTGTCATATCTCCATCCTGAGTTTTTTGCAATGACATTATATTTACCTCCTTTGAAAAGATATAGACAAATGATTACCATACGATGTTCACAAATCCAGGACTTTGTTTTTTTAATTTATAAAGGGAAGGAGCACAGGGTGGTGAAGGTCTCTGAATAATGCAGATTTATAACAAAAGCCTTAATCATCTGTCTATGTCAGGCAAAATTTGGGATGAATAATCTGAATAATTTCCTTATTACTTCATGTTATTGTGTATGTGAGATAATCAAGTAAACCCATTTCCCTTTGTTTAGTGTCCTTTCAGCTTGAAAAATGTTATACTCAATTTGATGCACTGCAGCAAAGCTGAACAATCACCTCTAATTTCCTGATTTCAATTCCACTGAACAACATTTACTGAGACCCTACTGTGTGCCAGGAACTGCATTTTTAAATTTAAATGTGTCAGACTTAATATTTCAATAATGTGTTTTCATGACTTTATACCTTTGTCACACAATTATGAGTGTACATATTTAGTTGAAAGGCTAGTGGCATCATAACAAGCACATAATTTTAACCCAGCTGCATGACAATTAAAACAACTGAAGTTGATTTTGTCAAACTTGGCCCTTAGATGGAGAATGATTTTCATGCTAATTTGCATGCCAGAACTGAAGCTACTAGCTCCAGCCTTGCCTTCCTCAGAAATAGCAGAATCATGGGCCCTCTGTCTAAAGCTCTTGAGTCAACTTTACTGTTGAATAAATAAAACCAGATTTTCATCTATGTGCTCATGTGGTTATGCCACAACTAACAAAAATAAATGCAGGAAGACATGCTGCATGCCTGCTACCCCTTAGGTGCTTGTGGCAGGCTTTAAGCTTCTGAACGCTAAAAATACTACACATTCCTAATATTTTTTTGTTGCCATTATTTCCTAGGGTCCCAACCTGCCACTTGTTTTCTGCAACTTGAGCTTTCTACCCCTCACTAACTTGTGATTTTTGCCCCCTGTTCTGACTCCAAGTTATTGGCCATTCTGTCTAACTGGTTTCTTTTAGATATTGACCTTGGATCAATTTCCCAGATCAGGCCAGAACCTCACTGTTCTTAACTGAAATGTGTACATACCATACAGGGGCCTTTCTAAATCCCATTTCCTCCCCTAAGACCAGAAGGATAATAAATTCTTAGTCCAGTGAATATGCTTTGAAACATTCTCCCAATTCTTATTATACAAAGTACAGGAAAATGGTGACATCCACAATGGTTCTTGGTGAGATATTCTCACCTCTTTTTCTGGATCCTATTCCTTCCTGTTTTACACCATACTCAGATACCTGGTATCCTCAGCCTGCTCATATTTCTCCTTTCCCAGGTAGGCAAATGATAATTACATTCACACTCAGGTAACAGAGCCTTATGTGACATTTCTTTTAGGCAGGATAGCATTTTTAAAAATCTTTACCCAAGGAGATGATTATTGATTTTAGAGAGAGGGGAAGGGAGGGAGAGAGAGGGAGAGAAGCTTCGATGTTGAGAGACAAATATCAATTTGCTGCCTGTCGTTCATACTTCAGACTGGGACAGAACTTGCAACCTAGGTACATGCCCTGACTTAGAATCGAACTTGCAGATTTTAGGTTTATGGAACAATGCTCCAACAAGCTGAGCTACACTGGCCAAAACAGATTTGCATTTTGAAAAACTAAAGGGGTAAGGAAATCCTCAAAAAACAGAATGCATGCATAGTAGGAAAATGTCATCCATCAGATAAGGAAGTAATTATGGATGGGAGTGCTGTCCAGATATGCCACAAATCACAGCACAATGGCTCAGCATCTTTCAGCACTCTGAAAAAACACTTAAGCAGGATTTTGAAGACCCACAAGAAAAAGGAGATTGCTAGGCCATAACTCCGGCAAGGCCACAAATCTGGCAAGGCCACGTCTTGGCCCAATGGCTGTCCAATCATTACTAAGAGGAGACTTTCCTAGTACATTATATCTAGAACTGTCTTTAAAAAAAGTCCTTGTTTTTATTATAAAGTAAGACATATATAGAAACTTATGTATGCATATATTTAAAATAATAAAATAAAAGAAGGTTCTGGTCAAGATGGCATCATAATGTGGGTGCGCAAATTCTCCCTCAACCATATCAAAATTACAACTAAACTACATGGCAACCATCATTCAGAACTGTGTGAAACATAGCTAAATATTAGTCTAACAACTAAGGATATAAAGAAGCCACATTGAGACTAGTAAGTGGGGCAGAGAAGCTGAATGGGATGGTCCCACACCCATGTGTGGCAAATAAAATTAAGGAGGGCTGTCTCGGGTGTGGAAGTCCCTCCTGGGAAGCAAGAGATCTCAGCCCCATAACACACTCCCAGCCCAGGGTTTCAATGCCAGAAAGAGAAATCCCCATAACTTCTGGCTGTAAAAACCAGTGGGAATTGAAGCTGAGTGAGACAGAGGGCTTCGGGAATCATAGGGTTCCTCTTAAGGGCCCATGCACAGACTTACCTGGACTTGCTCTGAGCTCTAGTGCTAGGACAGCAGCTGGAAAGGCACCAGGAACATACAGGGATGAACTGAATTGTCTGGTATCAGGGTGAGGGCTGAAGTGGCAACTTTCTTCCAAGGAGAAGTCCTGGCAGAGGTCATTGTTTCTTTGATGAGCCCTCTGTCTACAGAGCCATTAGGCAGACACCATAGCTGAGTCTCCATAAACCTGGCTAACACTGTTTGCCCCATCCTGGTGATTCCCAGAGATATGGACCCACCAAAGCCATTTCCAGTAGGTTTTCCATACAAAAGACCTGTCTTTGCTTTGGCTTCAGATTTTCCTAAAATCTCTCAAACAAGCAGCATCCAGCCAGGGCATGCCTTATACCTCTCACTAAGTGGCTCCAGTCCCAGCACTAGCAGATGTGGCCTGGTTTTATAACCTGGCCTCTTCTGGGCACCTCCAAGTCCAGCACAAGTAGTAGCCATTGGCAGATTGTTTTGTAGCTAATGCCGTGTGGCCCCAGGAAGGCTACGAGTGGCAGCTGACATTGGCCAACACCTCTCAGGAGGCCCCAGAGCCAGCACACTTGGTGGATAGATTCAGATAATGTCAAAGCACCAAACAATTACCTTCCCAAGCAACATATTCAAGAGGCAGACACAGAGGGCACCAAAGCATAGCTAAAGAAATTTCTACTTTGTGGGGTCAGCCCCTTCATGGTGGTCACAGTAAATCCTCACATCCAATCAGTCTGGGAGTAAATCCCTCCCATTAAGGTGCCAACAGCAATCAAGGTTCGACTAAAACAGGAGGGTATGTACAGCCCACATGGTGGGTGCATCTTGGGTACCTAGCTTGGTTAATAGGGGAGGCTGTGCCACTGGACTCTACAGGACATATACTATATAAAGCCACCTACAAAGATTGGGAAATGTAGCAGCTCTACCTAGTAGATAGATACAAAGACAGGGAGGCTGCCAAAATGAGGAGACAAAGAAACATGTCGCAAATGAAAGTACAGAACAAAACTCAAGAAAAAGAACTTAAACACATAAGAAATATTATGAACAACTATATGCCAACACGCTGGACAACCTGGATGAAATGGATAAATTCCTAGAAACATACAATCTTCCAAAACTAAACAATTAAGAATCAGAAAATATGAATTAACAGATAACACCTAATGAAACTGAAACAGTAATAAAAAAAAAAAATCTCCCAACAAACAAAAACCTTGGACCGGTGGGCTTCACAGGGGAATTTTACCAAACATTTGGAGAAGAATGCCTCTGTTTCTCAAACTATTTCATAAAATTCAAGAGGAGGGAAGGCCCCCAAGCTCATTGTATGAGGCCAGCATTATCATAATTCCAAAAACAAATAAAGCACTCCAAAGAAAGAAAATTATAGGCCAATATCCCTGATGAACATAGATGCAGAAATCCTCAACAAAATATTAGCAAACCCAATTCAGCAATGCATCAAAAAGATCATACACCATGATCAAGTGGGATTTATTCTGGGAATGCAAGGTTGGTACAACATTCGCAAATCAATAAATGTGATTCATCACATAAGCAAAATGAAAGATAAAAACCACATGATCATATAAGTAGATGTAGAAAAAGCATTTGATAAAATCCAGCATCCACTTATGATTAAAACTCTCAGAAAAGTGGGAATAGAGGGAACATACTTAAATGTAATAAAGGCCATATATGACAAACCCACTGCCAGCATCATACTCAGAGGGAAAAAACTGCAAGTTTTCCCCTTAACATAGGAAACAAGACAAGGATATCTGCTTTGATATCACTTATTTAACATAGCACTGGAAGTCCTAGCCACAGCAATCAGACAAGAGGAAGAAACAAAAGGAAATATCCAAATTGGAAAGGAAGTAGTAAAACTGATCTTATTTGTAGATGACATGATTCTGTACAGACAGAACCCCAAATATTCCACCAAGAAACTACTAGAACTGATAAATGAATTTGGCAAAGTAGCAGGATACAAAATTAATATCCAGAAATCAGTTGCATTTTTATAGGCCAAATAATGAACAAACAGAAAGGGAATTTTTTTTAAATCCCATTCACAATTGCTTCAGAACAATAAATACCTAGGAATAAACCTAACCAAGAATGTAAAAGACCTGTTCATGGAAAATTAAAAGACACTGAAGAAAGAAACTGAAGAAGATTCAAATAAGTGGAAATACATGCTGTATTCATGGATAGGAAAAATTAGCATCATTAAAATGTCCACACTACTGAAAGTAATCTATAGATTCAATGCAATTTTCATCAAGATTCCGACGACATATTTCTCAGAACTAGAACAAATATTTCAAAAAATGTATATGGTTCCACAAAAGGCCCCACATAACAACAGCAGTCCCAAGAAAGAACAAAGTTGGAGGAACCATTCTACCTAATATCAAACTGTGCTATCAGGCTATAGTAATCAAAACAGCATGACTGGCATAAAAATGGACACATAAATCAATGGACAGAACGGAGTACCCAGAAATAAACCCACACCTTTACAATTAATTAATATTTGACACAGAAAGCAAGTACACACAATGGAATAATGGCATTTCATTCAATAAATCATGTTGGTATAATTTGGCAGATATGTACAGAAAAATGAAGCTAGACCACCTTCTTACACAACACACAAGGATTAATTCAAACTGGATCAAAGACTTAAATGTTAGACCTGAAATCATAAAAATCTTAGAAACAAACATAGGCAGCAAAACCTCAGACATTGCTTGCAGCAATTTTGTATAGGATATTTCTCACCAAGGAACTGAAACAAAAGAAAAAAACAAATGGAACTATATCGAATTAAAATGTTTTAGCACAACAAAGGAAATCATCAATAAATTTAAAAGACAACCCACAGAATTGGAGAACATATTCACTGATACATCTGATAATGGGTTAATATCCAACATTTATAAAGTAATTACAAAACTCAACACCAAAAAAAAACAAACAACCCAATTAAAAAATGGGCAAAGAACCTGAATAGACACTTCTCCAAAAAGGACACACAGGTGGCCAATAGACATGAGAAGATGCTCAACATCACTAATCATCATAGAAATGTAAATTAAAACCACAATGAGATACCATCTCACGCCTCTCAGAATAACTATCATCATCAACTTCTGGCCAAGATGAAGGCATAGGTACTCGCACTGTGCCTCCTTGCGCAACCAAAACTAAGGACAACAAAAATTGAGAAACAAAAAACAACCAGAACAGAGAGAAATGAACAGAGAGAAATGAACTGAACGGAAGTCTGACTACCGTACATCCAGACCGGTAAGGAGGGGCGGAGTCGGAGGCCTACAGAGAGGGGTTGAGGGGTCCCGGCAGGAAAAAGCCCTGGCTGGCAGACACAAGCGTGCAGGACACAGAAGGCAGCTGACAGACCAGTGGCAGACCCTGGGCGCGGGAGGCAATGAGCAGACCCAGTGAGGGGTGCAAGGCAGCTGGCTGTCTGCAGCTGCACTTTCGCGCACAAACTAAGCGAAAACGGACAGCGACACAGACCGTGCAACCCAGGGACCCAGCGCCAGGAAACAAAGCCTAAGAGCACCGACTGACAACACCTGTGGGGGCTGAGGCTGGGAGATTCTCTCAGCCTCACAGGAGGCTCCTCCAGGAAACCCACAGAGTCTGAGAAAGTACACAAGCCCACCCGCCCGGGAGCCAGCACCGGAAGGGCCCAATTTGCTTGTGGGAGGCGGCAAGGGGGACTGAGGTACTGGAGAGAGCGGAGCAGGCACCATTGTTCCCTCTCAGACCCCGCCCCCACATACCACATCACAACCCAGCGACTGGGGTGCCCCGCCCTGGTGAACACCTAAGGCTCCGCTGCCTACACATAACAGCCACAGCCAGATCAAAGGAAAATAAAAAATAAAAAAGATGGTTCAAACAGAATTAAAATCCCCAGAGCCAATTTTTTTAAGTGACCAAGAGATAGCCGAATTACCAGATGCACAGTTCAAAGCACTGGTGATCAGGAAGCTCACAGAATTGGTTG
>PVIA01018506.1:0-12610 GCA_004024845.1 Tonatia bakeri | reverse complement strand
AGCTGCATTGTGTACCAGCCACTTAGGCTGGAATGTTGCTTCTGCCCTTTGGCCTTCTTCAGGCTTCTATGAATGAGGCTGTATTCTGATACTTATGCTGCTACCCTGTCAGCTGGAGCTGGGAGAGATTCATGCCTCTTTGTTTTTTTCCTGATAATGGTGGCTGTCAATTTGCAGCTGCCACATCTTTGCTTGTTTCTGGCCTCTCACATTTGCTCAGCTGCATTGTGTACTGGCCACTCAGGCCAGAATGCTATTTTTGTGCTTCTGGCTCTCTCTCTGGACTGCGGAGTGAGGGCTGCTGTACCCTTCCTCCCCTGCCTACTACCTTATGCCCACCTGTATATGTCTCAGTGCATGGGTCCCTCATACATGTTTGTGCACTGAACAAGAACTCCTTTGTTGAATTATAGTTGTCCAATTTGTAACTTTAAGGGGAAAGACTAAGAGGTCTTCTTACTCTGCCATGATGGTGAAGTCACTGTGAGACCCTGCTTTTAACTCTTTTGAGTGTTTACCCAAGAGTAGAATTGCTGGGCCATATGGTACTTCTATTCTTAGTTTTTTTGAGGAGCCACCATACTGTTTATTACATTTTTTAACAGGTTAAAATGTCATCTTGTTATTATAATCTATTTTTCTGTTGGTAGAAATTTCCATATTTTGCTTTGGTTTGTTACATGTACAACCGATGATTATTTGTAGATTTTGTATTTGTGAATTTGTTTACTCTCTAAGATTTATTTTAACCCTAACATCAATACTGTTATTTTGCTGACATGAACAGAGGGGCAAACAAATTGGAGTTTCCTGAGTACATGTTCTCACTCGAGGTCCATTAGGGTTCCTTCTTATTTTGGCTCTCACGTTGTAAACGTGTCCTCATTGTCTGTTGCCACATTTTTCACATTTTCTTTCTTTTTTTATTAGTCCTTACTCATTGATATGTTTAGAGAGAGGAGGGGTGAGGGAAAAGAGAGAGAGAAACATTGATGTGAGAGAATAACATTGATCGGTTGCCTCCCATATGTACTCCTATCTGGAATCAAACCAGCAGCCTAGATATGTGCCCTGACTGGAATCAACCTGCATCCTTAAGCATGGGATGATGCTACAGCCAAGTGAGCCACTGGCCAGGGTGACATATGTTCTTTTTCTTGGTGATTTTACTGCCTAGAATAGTGCCCAAGCATAGTGGTGAAGTAATGCCTAGTGTTCTCAAGTGCACAAAGGCTGTGATGTACTCTAGGGAGAAAATATGTGTGCTAAGGAAGCTTTATTCAGACATGAGTTACAGTGCTGTTGGCTTTGAGTTCATTGTTAATTAGTCAATAATATATACTAAATAAGTTGATTTTAAATATATACACACATAAAACCAGTTTATATATTGATTGGTTAACAGGTATGTTGTGACCAGAGGCTCCTATGAACTCTCACCTTGTAATTTCCCTTAGGGATAGCGGTTCAATATTTGCTAATTCAGTGTTCTTGGCAACATAGAGAACATAACTGCTTCAAATAACAAAACTTAACTATAATTGTAATTGTGTCTCTTACCTGGTAGAGCTCAGATTCCTTGACCCCTCAGTGCTTAGCCCAGTGCCTGACACATGCAAAGTTCTCAATAAATATTTGGATGAACGAATGAATGAATGAATGAATGTTTGCTTATAGGTTGTATTCCTTTGTGAATTCATGTTCACCTCCTTTCCTCTAATAATGATTCAGTCTTAATGTTTTTCATGTTAATTTTTAAGAATGTTTTTGTATGAAATATCTGTCTTAATTTTTTTATAGGTCTGGGATAAAAGTGAAAGTGGCGATTGGCATTGTACTGCTAGCTGGAAGGTTAGTATTTATTTTTACAGTAATTTTTAAAATTGAAATGTTTAAATAAATGGAAATGTTTGCTATTTATCTGGAAGTATCAGTGACTTGCTCTTTAGCTTTGAGAGAATTGTAAAATTTATACTTCTTTTCTTAAAAAGGAACTTTACATTTTCCACTATTAAAATAACAAATACACATTAGAAAATTTGAGAATAAGGAAATTTGTAATTCCATAGTATTCTAACATAATTATTTTTAACATGTTGGTATGTCTTTTATCATTTACATATTTTTAATAACAATGATGTTTGATACATTTTTATTTCTTGATTTTTTAAAAAACAGCTTTACTCAGGTAGAATTTTATGTTCCTTAAGAGTCATCAATTCTAAGTTTACATTTCAGTGAGTTTTAATAAATGTATATAGTATTGTAAGCATCACCACAATCTAGTTTTAGAACACTTTCATCAGTCCTGAAATTTCCCTTGTGCCCATGTGGGTTCAGTCTTCCCCTATTTCTCTCCTAAGCCCCAGGCAACCACTGAACTAATTTCTTTCTATAGTTTTACCTTTTTTAGATATTTCATATAAATGGAATTCTGTAACAAGTAGTTCTTTTTGTCTGGCTACTTTCCCTTAGCATGTTTTTGAGGTTCATCCATGTTGTGACACCTGTGAGTAGCTTGATTCTTTGTAATGCTGAGGACTATTCCATTGTATAGAAAAAGCCATGTTTATTTATTTATTTATCCACCAGATAGACATTTGAATTGCTTTTAGTTTTTGGCAGTTAGGAATAATGAATGCTCTTCTTAACATGCCATACAAGTCTTTGTGTGCACCTACATTTCATTTCTCTTAGGTAGATCCTGAAGAGTAGAATGACTGGGTTGTGTATGTTTTAACTGTCTAATAGCCAGACTCTTTTCCAAGGTGCCTCTACCATTTTATATTCCCACCAAGAAATATAAGATGGTTCCTTTTCCTGTACCCTTCCATACACTTGATATTTTTTTTCTCTTTTTTAAATTTATTTTTTGACTATAGCCATCTTGGTGTGAGGTAGTATCTCATTGGGTTTTGATTTGTATGTCCTTAATGACTAAAGATGTTGATTATGTTTTTATGTGCATATTTGCCATTCAGTTATCTTTGGTGAATTATCTCTCCAAATCTTTTGTGCTCTTAAATTGAGGTGTAATTCACACAAAATAAAATTAATTATTTTAAAGTAAGCAGCTCAGTGGCATTTACTCCACTAATCATGTTGTACAGCTATCACTTCTATCTAGTTCCAAAGCTTTTTTATAATTCCAAAAGGAAACCCCTGTTTTTTGCTTTTCAGTTAACACAACCTAAGTATTGTATTTTGAGGTATGTTCAAAGCCTCGTTAAAAACATAAATATACCCTGTTTTGCTTAACTAATGGATATTTAATTTGTCTCTCTTTATTGTGATGACTATCCTTGTGCAGTTCTTATTTTTTAGTTAGATTGTGCTTTACGGGGAATCTGATACTGAACAAAATCTCACTGTCCTGTTGTATCTTTTTACTTAATAACCTGTATAAAGAAGAATTGAAGGTCAAATAAGAGAAGGGCTGGACAAAACAAAGAATAAAACCTGGCCAGGTGCTTAGTTGGTTAGAGTGTTGTTCCAATACACCAGAGTTGTGGTTTACACCCAGTCAGGGCACATATGAGAAGCAACCAATGGATGCATAAATAAGTGGAGCAACAAATCTGTCTTTGTCTCTCTCCCCCCACCCTTCCCCCTTCCTCTCTAAAAATCAATAAATAAAATAGAAAAAAGAATTAAAAGTTTACCTTTGGACGATGATATTGTTATCATGTAGAAGTTAACAGATTATGAAAGTATTCTGAGATTGTTGAGTATAAAAGTGTTAGACATGTAGAAGCATGAAACAAATTTTGTAAATGTAATTGGTGGATTGATGCTTGTCATACAGTATTTTTACTGGAAAGCACAAATGAAATTCTGTTGATGTGAAAGTCTTTAAGGCAATTTCCATCTTTTTTTTTTTTGTCAGTGCAAAGAGTTGAATAGTACTTTGACATTTTTCATACATAAAGGTACTGCTGCTGAGCTTTAAATTATTTCTCAGAATACAAGGATTTGGGCTTCTCTGTATTTGCTCATCCATTGGCTCCTTTCCTAGAATAAGTCCATTGTCTAGACAGACATCAGTTAGAATCATTTAAGCATTTTGTTGCTACAGCTTCTCTGTACAGTGGTACCTCTGTATGAGCAAGCAACAAATGATGAAACATTTCTCTTATGGGGTGGTGTCGGGATTCATATAAGTTCTAGCAGGTGCTACGAGTCCTGAACAAGTGCTGAGTGCTGAAACATTTTTTCCTCATCAAAATGTGATGAGTACAGACAGGGTTTGAAGGGTTCTGAGTTCTGAAGCCATTGAGTACTGAGGTATGACTGTACTGTAAGGGTTTTGGATCAAATAGTTTTGATTAATACTATTTATTGTGTGGATATTCCCTATAGATACAATTTGAAAAATTAGTCAACTGATAGAAGAATCTCTTTTTAAAAATTTGTTCGGGTTAAACTCTGAAGCAGGTCTCTAATATTAGCATTGGAAGAAGTCAACTTTAGCTAGCTAGATTTTTCTTTATTAGTAAAATGTTAGAACTTGACTGCAGAAGGGCTGCAATTCTATGATAGAATATCTTGAAGTTAGAAAATTTTAGCATTTAACTTTTTATTGAAATGTTATTTTGAACAGCTTTCTCCTTTACTAAAGTAAACGTGTATTCCATTTTCTTAAGGAAAATTTTAATATGTGTGAAATATGAGTAAACTCAGCTTTTGGGGTTTTTTTTGTTTTTAATTCCTCAGACACATAGTGGATCTGTGTGGCGTGTGACATGGGCCCATCCTGAATTTGGACAGGTTTTAGCTTCCTGTTCTTTTGACCGAACAGCTGCTGTATGGGAAGAAATAGTAGGAGAATCAAATGATAAACTGCGAGGACAGAGTCATTGGGTGAGACATTTGTTAGTTTTCGGGAACTGTGGGGGCTTGAGTATATCCAAGGAGCATTAATGTTTCTAAGAACACATCAGCTTCTTGGTAAGGTGTAACTACTCCTCTCTATGTTTATCAGTTTCATTGTTCTTTCTTCCATGTTCTTCTACTGTTTTATCTAATTTTGTGTTGGGCCTGAAGTGATACTTATAAGTATATATGGCATTGTTTATTATAACTTTGATGGTGAGTCCAGAGTATTTGCTTTGTCATAGGATATACTCTAAAACTCCTTATTAATTGTTTTTTCTCTTCTGTGGTTGGTTACCTTTTCTTTCTTACAAAATATACTCTTCTTTATCTGTTTCTGCCTTAGCTGGAGCTCTTCACTGATTGGGTTTTTGAATTTAGGCAAGAACATAATGTGTTTGCTGCTTCAGTTCCTTGTCTGTAAAGTGAGAAAATTAAAACTAGATTGCCCTTAAGACTCAGTCTAATGTTTTTTTTCCTCCTCATTTTTTAATAATAGGTATTAAGGCACAAATGTAAATTTCAAAAAGTACAGACAAATGTACTCAGTGAGAACTTCTTCTCTGGCCACAGAGTTCTTTCCCTAGAGGCAACCACTGTTACTGTTTTTTGTGTGTATTCTTCTGGATATATTAACCTATCTTTATAAAAACGTAAATACATTGTTGTCTTCTGTATTCATACCAGTCCTTCCCATACCCCCTCACACTAATTTTAATGTGCTGTCAATACTGTTTATTTTTCTGCTGCATTTTAAAATAGTGGTAAAATATACATAACATAATATTTATAGTTTTAACCATAAGTATAACATTTAGTGGCATTAATGACATTCACAATGCTGTGTACCCATCACTGATAGCTATGTAAGAACTTTTCATCTTTCCAACATAAACTCTGTATCATTAAAAGCTACAATTTCCTTTCCCCTCCTCCAGCCCCTGGTAACCTCTATTCTATTTTCTGTCTTCTGAATTTGACTACTTTAGATAAACCTCATATAAGTGGAACCATACAGTATTTGTCAGTCTGTATCTGGCTTGTTTCACTAAGCAAAATGTTTTTAAGGTTCTTCATCTGTGTTGTGTATGTATGCCACATTTTGTTTATCCATTGTATATGTATGCAACATTTTGTTTATTCATTCATCTATTGATGGACATCTGGGTTGTTTTCACCTTTTAGGTGTTGTAAATAGTGCTATTATGAGCATTAGTATGTAGATAGCTATTTGATACCTTGCATTTAATTCTTTTGGATATATACCTACGAGTAGAATGACTGGGTCATATGGTAGTTTTATGTTTAACTTTTTGAGAAACTGATAAACTATTTCCACGATGACTGCCATCATTTTACATTTCCATGAACAATACTTGAGGGTTCTAGTTTCTCTGCTTCCTTGCCAGTGCTTGTGAAGTGGTATCCTCTAGTGGTTTTGATTTGCATTTCGCCAATGTTTAATGATGTTGGACATCTTTTTGTGTTAGTGATCATTCATATATCTCCTTGTGATACTGTGATTTATAAGACATAATGTATTTGATTATTCAGGTGACCAAAATATATTTCTCTTACATGTTTAGGTTTCATTCATGGTTCCAGAATTATGGCTCCCAAAACCCTTGGAATTTCTTAAGTGTTGAGAGTGATAAAGGTGTCTGTTGTTGTGTTAATGATGTAACTTTTAGAAAGCACCTAAGAATGAATGCTGGTTGCTAGTGTAGGTAACCATGCCATTAGAGGGTTGAAACTCTCAGTCCCACCCTTCAACCTCCAGGGAAGGGAGAGTGGCAAATGAGTTAGTCAGTCATGTCTGTGTAAAGTAAGGCTTTATAAACATTAAAAAGGATAGGGTTTGGAGAGCTTCTGGGTTGGTGCAGATGGACAGATTTGGAAAGAGTGACGTGCCTGGATAGGGCATGGAAGTGTCGTGTCTTTTCCCCATACTTTTCATCTCTTCCATCTGGCTGTTCTGAGTTCTCTTCTTTTATAATAAATCAGTAATGTGGTAAGTATAGTGTTTCACTGAGTCCTGTGAGCTGCTGTAGAAATTAATTGAACCCAAGGAGCAGCTCTTGGGAACCTCTGATTTTTGTCAACCAGTCTGAAGCACTGACTTCTGAAGTCATGGGTCAGTGGGGGCAGTTTTGTAGTACTGAGCTGTGGTATCTGACACTGTCTTTGGGTCAGTAGTGTTAGAATTTAGTTGAATGCTCCTCAGACCTCTTGGTTTCTGAGAATTGTTCATTGGTGTAGGCCCTACACTGTAGGAGGACCCTTTCCCCTCACCCCCAGTTGTAATTGTTGCCAGAACCCTTTTACTTCTTTATTGGAAATGTCTACTCAAGTCCTTTGCCCATTTTTTAAACTGGGTTTTTTGTTGTTGCTGAGTTGTAGGAGTTCTTTATATAATCTAGGTATTAATCTCTTATTAGATATATGATTTGTAAATATCTTCTCCCATTCTGTGTGTTGCCTTTTCATGTTCTTAATAGTGTCCTTTGATACACAAAATTTTGAAATTTTCATGAAGTCCAATTTATCTTTTTTTTTTGTTTCCTGTTTTTCATATCATATTCAAGCAATTATTGTCCAATACAATGTCATGAACATTTTCCTTTAAGACTATTAGAGTTTTAACTCCTACATTTAGGTCTTTGATTTACTTTGAGTTAATTTTTGTATATGGTCCAAGATAAGGGTCTACTCATTCTTTTGCATTTGATATTTGGTTTTCTCAACACCTTTAATTGAAAAAACTGTTCTTTTCCCATTAAATGGTCTTTTCACCCTCATTGAAAATCTCTTGACTGTGTGTTTCTGGGCTCCATTCCCTTGGTTTATATGTCTGTCTTTGTACCAGTGCCATACTGTTTTAATTGCTGTAGGGTTGTAGTTTGCATGCTGTTCATATTGTTTTACAGTTCTCTTTTTTTGTGTGTATAATGGAAGGGGTTATTCTCACTGCCTTTGCACCAAGGCCTTCCTCAGGTAAACAACTGCTTAATAGGAGGAAAGAAGGGAAATTTAGAGAAGTAATTTTTCTAGCAGTCAACCTGAGATGGATCAGTTAGTATACCATTGGTAGGGTTCAGGAGTGGTGGCATATAAAGGATTTCTATTTGAACTTGCATATATTTATTTATATATGGTTAAACTGTCATTAATTTAAAATTTTAGCATTTGTATTGATATTACTCAGTGGTGTTTGTAGACAAAAGTTTGCAGAGATGGGTCTGTGGATCCAAGACAGAAGAGGAGTGGAAGTTACACTAACCTCCTCCCAGGACCAATCTGGAATTACAACTAAATTGTGGAGAAATCATGAGGAATAAACAACTGAACAATAGTGAGATAAAAGCCTTATAACAACAAACAGACAAAAGAAATAGCTTAAATACAGTGTGACTGGTAGGGAGTGTGGAGAGGACGCATGAGGGCTGGCTGGACGCCCACAGGAAGCAGCTGAAGTTCTGGAGGCATATCTAAGTGGCCGGGGGGATCCCCCTGAGAAGTGTGGGGTCTAAAGCCCAAGCTGGGCTTCCCAGCCTACAGCACTAGAGCCCGAAATACACGCAGATAGTATCTAGCTGTGCAGAACGATAGGGTTGCTCTGTGCCAGAGACAAGGCTGGAGATGCAAAAAGCCATTTAAAGAGTCAGTGCATAAATTTTCATATGCATCCACTTACCCTGGGCGCTGGAAAAGGACTACTGGGCAGAGTGGACTAGAAACACTTGAGGAGAGACTGGGGACGGAAGTTTTGGGGAGAGAACTGAGAGAGCTACTGCCCGGATTCTGGTGCTGAGTCACCCCTTTATTGCAGGCTGTCTTGCTCAGGCAGACCACTCCCCTCTGAGTCGCATCAGCCTGAATGGAAGCAACAGTCCCACCACCAAGAGTGACTTCGCCCCACCCTGTGGTACTTAAACTTGACTGCTGAGTGGAGAGTGACTAGATTAACAACTGAAGGAGTTTGCCACAGATGGTAGATCCTAGTAGTCTCGACAGGCTGCCTAAGGATAGATGGGATCACCATTTGACATCACCAGAGTTGGATCCTAGGTGGTATAGAGAGGAAATCCACTATGGTCTTCTCCATAATTTGTGATATTTTTTTTTCCTTCATAGTTTTTTAACATTCACTTCATGTCTATAAGTTTGTGCATATTAAGTCACTAGATTTTATATGGAAGTTCATTTTAATTCTCATATATTGGTCTTTTCTTACTCCGCTTTACCTTCTTTCCTCTTTAGTTTTAAATTTTTGTTTTCTCTCTTGCTACACCTTGTTTCCATTCTGCAGTTCTTACTATTTCTCCCCTGTACACCCTCTCAAAACCAATATTATTGTCAATGGTCTTCCCACATTTTTCTTCCTACTCTTAAAATACCCACGTTCTCTCTCCAACTATAGCATTCTTTGCTTGCTGGTGGTAGATACGGTAGTATTGTTGCAATTTTTTATTTTATCTCTAGATCTCCATTATTTTTGTATTTCAAGTTTCAAAATCTACTGTTCCCTTCACTCCATTTTGTCTTTATCCAACCCGTTCATGTTTTCATCTCAAATTTTATTTTTTCCCCTGTGTTAGCCTAGTTTTCATTCCTCACTCTTATTAGTCCCTCTCTATAATCTCAAAATCACTTCCTTTTCCTTGAGGCATCTCTTAAGCTCTTCTTTTTTTATTTTTTCCCTCTTATTCCCATCCCAACTATATTAATTTTAGCTGATTTGTTGTTGATACTGCTGTGGTGGATCTTTTTCTCCAATTTGGTCTCTATCTTGTATTGTTTACATTTTTCCTTTTTCTCATTTTATTTTATTATTTTGTTTTATTTTTATTTTATTTTATTTTGTTTTATTTTGTTTAAAATTAATACTGTATGTTTCCCTTCTCTTACTCCATTCCTCCTTTATTCCCTTTTTTATTTATGATATAAATTTTACTTTCTCTCTTCACATCTCTCTGAGTCCCTACTCTTACTAGTACTGCTCCCTCTAATCTCTCAAAATCATTTCTCTTTCAGTAGGTCATTTGAAATAGCTCTCCGTCTCATAATAGTCTTAATCAAATTACACTCTTATTAATAGTGGTTCATATGCTATTGATAGTGGGATTGCGGGTTAGAGTGATTTTTGTGGTTGTGGATTTGTTTCCTGGGCTTTGTGGTTTTGTTCTCTACCTTGTACCTATGCTCTGGTACCTACACAACAGCATACAAGATGTGGTGGGTACAGTGACCCTCAGTCATCCAACCGGAGGGAAGAACCCACCAAGAGTGATCCAACATCAGTCAAAACCCACTTATATCCAGAGAGCCAACATAAACAGTATAAACAACATAAACCTTATTCCAAGAGCTCCAAGTTCAGTAGTTCAAGGAGATTGCACCACTAAATCCCACAGGTCTCCTACCACAGAAGTTCATGCCACAAACTCAGGGAATCAAAACAGATCAATTTAAGAAGCAGAAGCAAACAAAAAAAGTCTCAAAAATAATAAGAAGACAAAGAAAAAACCCCAAATGCAAAGGAGCGGAGGAATTCTCAGAGAGTGCTAAATGAAATACAGGCTAGTAAACTTTCAGGCATTGAGTTGGAATTGAGCTCAGTGAGAATTATAAAGAACTACATAGAAACTACAAGAACCTTACTGTGAAGTACATAAGCATGAAAAAGGACATAAAAACTATCAATAAGAGCCAGGAGAAAGTGAAGAATAATTTATGAATTTACTCGATTAAAGAAGAAATAAAAAGTAGGCTCGATTAAACAGAGGGTTGAATCAGCAAGCTAGAAGACAAATTAAAAAAAAAAATTTCCAGAAAGAGCAAGAGAAGGAAAAAACTAAAAAAGAATGAAGAAGGGTTAAAGGAACTGCAGGACAACATGAAATATAATAATACCCGTGTAATAGGGATACTAGAAGGAGAGGAAGAGGAGTAAGGGATAGAAAATCCATTTGAAAAAAGTAATGATGGAAAACTTCCCTAATTTGATGAGAGAAAAAGCCACACAAGTCCAGGAAACACAGAGGCTCCCAATCAAGAGGAACCCAAAGAGGCCCACTCTTAGACTCATCATAAGTAAAATGGTAAAACTCAAAGAAAAGGAGAGAATCTAAAAGGCAGCAAGGGAGAAATAGGAAGTGACATAAAAGGGTGCTCTGATACAGCTAGCAGGTGCCTCTGAACAAAACACTGCAAGCCAGAAGGGAATGGCAAGGAATACTCCCAAGTAATGAAAAGGAGAGGCCTGCAACCAAGATTACGCTACCCAGCAATGCTCTCATTTAAAATGGAAGGTGAAATAAGAAGTTTCCCAGACATAAGGCTAACAGAATATAGTTCCACCAAACCAGCATTGCAAAACATGCTAAAGGGACTGCTTTAAGAAGATGGAGAATAAGAGTGAGAGAGAGGAACAGAGGTACAAAGGGGGAAATGACAATGAATAAATACATCTCAATAATAACCTTAAATGTAAGTGGATTAAAAGCTCCAATCAAAACATATAGGGTAGTGGAATGGATAAGAAAAGATGACCTGCATATATGCTGCCTACAAGAGACCCATTTTGTAACAAAAGACCTAAACAGATAGAAAGTGAAGGGTTTGAAAAAAATATTCTAAGCAAATGGACAGAAAGGAAAAGCTGGGGTACCGATACTTAATATGAGACAAAATGATGTCAGTACAAAGGACTTAAAAAGAGACAGAGAAGGACACTTCATAATGATTAAGGGAAGAATCCACAAGGAAGACAGAAACATTGTAGACATATGCATCTAACATGGGAGTACCCAAATATATGAGGAAAATCTTTTTTAAAAAAGATTTTATTTATATTTAGAGAGAGAGAAGGGAGGGAGAAAAAGAGGGAGAGAAACATCAATGTGTGGTTGCCTCTTGTGTGCTCACTACAGGGGGCCTAGGCAATAACCCAGGCATGTGCCTTAACTGGGAATTGAAGTGGGGACCCTTTGATTCTCAGGCTGGCACTCAATCCACTCAGCCACACCAGCCAGGGCTAGATAAGGAAAATTTTGCAGGACTTCAAGAAAAATATAGACAATAACACACTTATAATAGGGGGTTATAATGCCCCATTGTCAATAATGGATAGATCTTCCAAACAAAGACTCAACAAGGATATTGTGGAACTGAATGACACACTAGATCAAATAGACTTAATTGATGTATACTGAACTGTCGCAGACACTGGTCCGCAGTGTCTGTGGCGTTATGGATGAAATGAGACATTCACATGGACTACTGAGTCCTGTGGAGGGAAAGGGATGGCATGGCTACCCTCTCAAGGGGAGGGCGCCTCAGAGTGGCCTGGGAACTCTCTCAAGAGGGGAGCACGCCGATCCTTCCCTTCACAGGTTTTCATTGGCTTTAAATTGCACAGGAATACAGGTAAAGTTCATTAATCATTGTCAGGCAGTAAGGATCAAACCATAGATAGCATACAAAGAACTACAAGGGCTTATTCTGAGTCAGGATGTGTTAGCTAAAAGGCTACAAAACTGGGAAACAAACTCATTTCCTGCTTGGTCCTTTATCATTTAACTAAGAGCATTCTTAGCAAAGCAGGTTTCACAGGATTTTACATATCCTTTCTCAGGTCTGATCACCCGGGGAGCCTGTCCTATCTAGCACAGGGCTTCACCACCCTCTGTCATTATTTCAGGCTTAAGTCAGGCAAAGGAGGCAAGATAGCCAGGAA
>PVIA01018505.1:0-12629 GCA_004024845.1 Tonatia bakeri | reverse complement strand
CGGCAGGCATGCTCGTGGAGCAAAAGGAAAGTCAGTGCAAGTAGAGCATAGTGTTCCCATCTGTCCGGGAAAACATGCCCATGGAGACTGCAGGAAGCAGGAAGGTTCCGTCTTCTCTCTTCTGCACCCCTGCGCACACCGACTTTGTCCCCACCCACGGTATCACCCTTCTACGAAGGCTTAGCTCGGTTTGTCTCCTTCCACAAGCCACACCAGCCTCCCCCCAACCCCCTCACCTCATCTCTTCCCTCCACGCAGACCCCTTAGGTTTGCATTGTGTCCATATGACTACACTTCCTTGCTCCTTTATTCCCTTAGTTCATACATTGTACCGAATGTCTACATGCACCAAGAACTTCTGTGTCGACCCCGTGTGATCTTGTGGAAGAGAACACACGAAGAATCGGGAGATCTCTGAGAAATCAAAAGAGATGACACAAAGGTTTGCGATGATGCGTACGGCCTCTTTAGTCTGTATTCCAACCCTGCATGTTCTTGGTTCACTCACACTTTGAATAGGGCCAGCTATTTTGTTTCCACAACCATAGCGTATCAGAGAGAGGCACTGATCCCTATGGTTAGCAACTGACATCTTTAAGAAGAGAGGACAATCTGCCCTGGCTGGCGTAGCTCAGTGGATTGAGCGCGGGCTGCGAACCAAAGCATCGCAGGTTTGATTCCCAGTCAGGGCACATGCCTGGGTTGCAGGCCATGGCCCCCAGCAACCGCACATTGATGTTTCTCTCTCTCTCTCTTTCTCCCTCCCTTCCCTCTCTAAAAATAAATAAATAAAATCTTTAAAAAAAAAGAAGAGAGGACAATCTGTCGGCAAGAGAGGAGACCCCTAAACCTCCGAAAAACAAACCAAAGGGTCTGGGCAACCTGGGGCCATTCAGTGGGTGGGCCATCAGTCTCACACATCCCATCCATTTATTAAACAACCTAGATACCTCCTACTACTGATTCTGAATTCGACCATGTTCTTACAAGGCAGGGAAGATTTTACTATGTTATAAAGCTTTTCATACAAATTGGCTAAATGGAATTTAATGGTAAAAAAAACCCAGGGTGACTAAGGAAGTTCAGTTGTCAAAAATGACTTGGATTCTGGCCAGCCAACATTTTATACTGATAGAATTATTAATTACAATTGACTGAGCAACTCTAAGATGTGCCAGGCTTCACTCAGACCTCATCCTGAGTCTATGAAGCAGGTACTGTGATGAGCTTTGTTTGCTGCAGAAGGAAAGAAGAGGAAACAGGCTCAGAGGGTTGAGTAACTTTCCTTAGGTCACAAAGCAGGTTAGTGACAGATCTTTTACAACCAAATCAAAAGAGAAAAGAGAGAATAAGCAGTACCTATTTCTTTTTTTTTTTTAATTTCTCTTAACATTTAACATAGATCTGGGCATATGGGAAGTTCTCAGAGTAGGGGCTCAGGGTTCACGCACAAAGAAATTCGTCCCAGGAATCGGGCCAGCACTAGAGAGACCCCGGGGAGAAAGCCAGACACAGACCCCATCCTCAGGGTGGGACAGCATGGAGAATGGAGGAATCTACTCCATGATTTTGAAAAAAATCCATTTGCTGTAATCCTATTAATTATGACTCTCATTCTGAATCTTTCGGAGGCAGATGAAGTTTAACTCTTGAAAATAAAGTGCCAGACAACATAAAGGTAAATGTTTGCATATGAAAAAAGTCACGACCCCCACCCACACTGTTCCCCTTTCCCGGGCAGCCTGCAGTCCTCCTTGCCAGCTACCAACCTTTTGCTACTTCATAAAGGACTTGAAATGGAAGTCACTTCAGCATCTCACTCAGCACCACCACAATTCAGTAGCTCGACTAGATGTAAGGAGCCTGTTTACCCAACTGATAGTGGGTTGAGACAACGCAACATTGTCTGAAATAGAGAGTGGCGAGGAGGGAGTTTATTGCCAGCTGGCAAGGGGTGGAGGCAGCGGGTGGACTGGCTCTGGTCTCCCAGCCTCGAGTGGCTGGCACTTCTGCAAGCTTAGGAGGTGGCTGTAACAACAGGCTTGCCGAGAAACGCCCACGGGCGTCATGAGCACATCAGTGGGGCTGTGGAGGAGTCAAGTTAGAGAAAGGGGCCTGGAGTGGAACATTCTAGAGAGGTTAAAATGGATAACAAGATCCAAGCTATAAGTTTATTTTTGTAGGTTTTTTTGGTTTTCAAAATATCTTAAGAAAGACAGGGCATATATGTACTGGAAATGGGGTTGAGACTAAAATTTTAGAACACCCCCAAAGAATATTTACTGAGTGCCTACTATGTTCTGTGCTTAAGTGGTCATCACCTGGAAATACCACAGTGAACTTGACAGATAAGTTTTCTCACTCAGCATTTATGCTCTAGCAGTAGAGTCATTAAACAGAGAAGCTAACGATTTGGATAATTCCATAAAAGGCTGTCTCTCACAAAGGAAGTAAGACAGGATGATGTGACAAACAGTGACTGAGGCTGGGAGGAACAGCATTTCGTAGGGTGACCAGGGAGGGCCTCCCTGAGGAGGGGACAATTCAAGTCAGACTGGAAAAACAGCCGGGCGAAGGTCTGGGGAAAGACCCTCACAGATGAAGGCCCTGAGACCACAGTGAGTTCGATGTAATGAAGAAACCAGTGTGGCTAGAGAGTAGGGAATGACAGAAAGAGTGTAATGAGATCAGGCCAGAGAATTTTGTTCCAAATGCAGTGGAAAGCCTTTAGTGGAACAGGAATGCTTTAGGAGAAAAGGTTTTCAGAGCTTGTTTTGGCTGCATTGTCGAGACTGTACTTGAAGAGAAAACAGAGGGACCAGTTAGAAAGCCACAGAAGTCACCAGGCGAGACACGGTGGCTTAGAGTGGAGACAGAGATAAGAGAACAGATTTAGAATATAGTTTGGGAAGGAGGCGTGCTGGGGGAGGGGGAGGGGTGCAGAAAAGTCAGCAGGAGCCTCCACAGCTTTAGGAACCTCCCACTCCCTCTGAATCTCTCTCCTGATTCAGCCTTCTCTTTGAACATGTGCTCAGCCCTCCCCTCTACCCAGCGAGATGCCCCCATTTACACATTGAGATGCCTCAGGCCTCAGCCCTGCTGCTTCTCCCCCAGACCCCGGGCTCCCTCTAGCCTCGGTTCTCACTCTACCTGGGTCAGTCCCAGTCAGGTATCAGAAGGAGGATCTGATTGGCCCCGCTCATCTCCTCACGCCAGGACCATCTATGGGTTCTCTCCTTTCTCTCGATCAGGTACTAACCTGAAGATAGGGCCACTGAGGCAGCAGGGGCTGTGGTGGGGCTGGGGTGGGTCAGTCTCCTGCACGGCTGGCAGCAGTTAGCAGGCCCAGTGGGCATCCTGGCTGGCTCTTCTAGATCACTGGTTGTTCCGGGCACCGTTCTAAGTTTTATGTAATAACTCATTGATTCCTCACAACTGTCCTCAAAACAGATATGATCATTGTCCATATTTTGCAGAAAAGGAAACAGGCACAGAGATATTAAGTAACTTTTTCAAAGTCCCACAGCTGGTAAGGTGTGGGGGTTAAGATTCAAACACAAGTAGTCTAATCTTAGAGGCCCCAATCTTTACCACTGTTGAAATCCTTTCCAAGCTCTTGGTCAGACATTACTGAGAAGGGGTCATGAACACAGATGTTGAAAACAATAGGAATACATGTTACTGCTGCTGCTGCTGATGATGATGATGATGGTGATGGTGATGACCATGATGATATTTTATCTAATGAAGCCAGACGGAGACTCCTAGCACTGCCTGGTGAGCTCCAGGCCTTCCATTTACTAGTTCTGTAACCTAAGTAAAGAGCTATAACTCCTTCGAACCTCAAGTTTCTCATCTAAAACAGAGTTAATAACATCTACCCTAGTCCTCTCGTAGCTACTGTTCGTCAAACAACCATTGAGGTGCCATGGGAAAGGTGTGCTGATAAATTTGTTCTTTGGGAGCAAAGAGCAAGAACAACTTAGAGGAAGAAGAGGTCTAGGGGCTCTAGTACGGAAAACCCTTGTGTCCAAAGCCCTGGAGATGTCAGCTGGGGGGCCGGCCCGTGGTGTGCGAGTAGGCAGCCCCCAGCACCGTGCCTCCTAAAGACCATGGGAGCCACTGAAGGATTTTAAGCAGGAGGAGGGGTGGGTGTGTTCAGATGAACTACAGAAAAGGTACTTCTGGTGGCCAGTGTGAAGAACGGACTGTAGAAGGGAGGGCTGAAGACAGGGAAAGAAGAGGTGGCCACAGAAAAGCGAGCAAGAGCGGGTGAGGCTATATATGGACTCAAGCAATGGCGGAAATATTTAGGCCCATCACCAAGAGAAGGTGGGGAGGCAGGGTCCGCGACATCCAAATCTAGAGCAGCTCTGCCACCAAAGGGGCGGACAGGTGTGCCCTCCTACATTCTGAATAAAAGTTCCATTCACTCCGTATCTGAATAGTATTTGTCTGCTGGGTGTGTGACTCTCCATTGACATTATGTTTCTCTAAATTCTTCAAAGGGAAGGCTTTTTGCTTTGATGACGAGGCCCGCCCACCCTAGCTTCCAGTGTGTGGATCGTGACCTTTTCTGGGAAGGCAGGTGTGAGGCCCCTGGCTTTACTACTTTGCATAGTACATTTGGCATATTAGCATTTCAAGTCTTATTTGTCTATTGAAAGGGGCCCCATTAGATTTTTTCCCTTGTTCTGTGGCATCAGATGAAAGTGGAGTGGAAAGCAATGCAAATTCCTTTCATCTCACAATGCGTCCACTGGTCTCACCGCTCCAAGCCCAGCAGGCTGAGCAAGGACACACAGAAGAAAGCCCCATCCAAATTCTTTGGGACAGGTTCCTGGCTGCCTCCTGACTGGTGCTCACAGACACACACACACACACACACACACACACACACACACACACACACACAAAACACATGCACAGATGGACACACGACACTGTATCCACTGAGCTCCCGGGGCCCGCCCCTCACACTGGTCCTTCTTCAAGACATCTTTGAAGTCTGGTGATGCCACTGCTCTATGCTTTTGTCTTCCCCCTGCAGGGGTTGCCTGATGGAAGCCTACATACTTCAAATCCTCAAAGGAATAAAAGGAAATGTCTTTTAAAAAAGCTTTCTCCTTCCTGGACCAGTACGTTAGCTTTGTAGGGGGAAAAGAGAATGACAGGAAGGAAGGAAAGAAGGGAAGAGAAAGGAGGGAGGGGGGGAGGGAGGGGGGGGAGGGAGGGAGGAGGAAGGAAGGAAGGAAGGAAGGAAGGAAGGAAGGAAGGAAGGAAGGAAGGAGGGAAGGAAGGAGGGAAGGGGGGAAGGAGGGAAGGAGGGAAGGAGCATCTTTTGTGGAGAAATATGTCAATGTGAATGCTGCCTCCTTGACTGCCTTCTTCTGCCCGCAGAAATCTCGCATGGGGATTGGGTGCTTGGCTCTACAGGACTAGTCAGCCAGTCCTGGAAACAGCATCCTACGCTTCAGAGAATCTCTGAATCCAGAGATTTCAGCTCTATAAGACCTTAGTTCTGATTAGCTTTAGTTTTGAGAACAATTTTTAAATACTTAGGTCCAACACCAGCAGGCTTACTAAGCATTGGGGGATAGAAAACAGAATGACTTTATGATTTTTAAATGCAAAAATGTTTGTCCCCAGACTGAAAAACAAAAAACCTTTTTAAAGTAATAGTAAACACTATTGGTGAGAACATAGGGAAGCAAATCCAACAAATATTTATAAAGAACCTACTCTGTGCTACACTTTTCTCCAGGCAAGAGTCACTGTGGAACAGTAAATAAGTGGACAGAATCCTTGCTTCATTCCAGCGTTGCTTACTGTGCAGGGAATGTGTACTCTTTGAAGGGAAAATGCATCAAAAGCCTTAAAAACAGGTGTAAATGCCCTTTGGCCCTTCAATTGGACAGTTGGGCACCTGTACGTGCCCAAGACTATACAAGACTATACAGCTGTTTGGATGAGTAAAAAATTAGGAAAAAGAAGCCCTGGCTGGCATAGCTCAGTGGATTGAGCACGGGCTGCGAATCAAAGTATCGTAGGTTCGATTCCCGGTCAGGGCACATGCCCGGGTTGCAGGCCATAGCCCCCAGCAACCGCACATGGATGTTTCTCTCTCTCTTTCTCCCCTACTTCCCTCTCTAAAATAAATAAATAAATAAAATCTTTAAAAAAAATTAGGAAAAAGAACCTAAATACATAACATTAATGAACTATTTAAATTAATTATGGTCCACTTTTACAACTGAATATTGTACTACTCTTAAAATAGTGTAGAACATTTATGGATTTAGAAAAGTGTTAATGACATTGCTGCACAAAAAAGGTAGGTCACAAAACAGGAGGTATTTCCATTTGTATAAAATGGATGGAAAAAATTAAGTAAACGAACTTAGCAATGTTTACTGAGCACTTACTGCATGCCGGGGCCCGGGGGCCACAGAAGTGGACAAGAGCAGCCAGGTCCTTTCCCGCATGGAATGTGAAGTGGGTATCTTTTGAGTGGTAGAATTAGGAGTAACTTTAATTTCTTCCATTTGTTTTTTCAGTTTTTCCATGTTTCCTAAACGGATTACATATTCCATACAAATTACTTTAAAGTTAAACATAATGTTTAAAAAATAAACTCTGTAGATAGCGCTTGTAGCTTGGGGTTGGAACATGGGCCTCAGTAATCAAAGCCCACCTCTTCTGTCCTTTCTCCCTCTGAGGAAGAAACCCAGGATGGCCGAGAGCGGGACAACCAGAAGGCAGGACCAAAGACATAGTGTGGACAAGGACCAGCGTTGAAAAACAAATGCCACGGCTCTAACCACTCTCCAGTGAAGCAGACACAAAGCCCAGACAGGGCGGTGGGGACAGTGAGTGCAGAATGGGAGCCCAGGAGCAGAAGCCCCACCTTCTGCGACGCGCCGGGCTCAGGCGCTGAGAGCCCCTCTGTGCTGTCTCTAAGGGCACAGGGAGTCAGCAGGGGATCTAGACAGAGGGTTAAGGGGGCATCTCCGCTACCTTCTTAAATTCACCAACCATCTGATTGGTCGTAAAACACTGAACACCACCCAAATGCTCAATAAGGGAATGGTCAAGTAAGTGAAGGTTCTTTCAATATGTATCCATATCAACGAGGCCAGGCAAAATGTTGACGTGTCAGCTAAAGCTTCTTTTTCCCACCCTTGTAATTCCTTAGAGGTTTGGAAATGAAGTGAGAGTGTTAGGTGTCTGTGAGTGCTCCGAGAAGTAAGTCCCATGTCCCACATGAGCCCTCCCCTCCATCCATTCCCAAGAACGAGCACTGAAAGGAACAGAAATAATTTTTAAAAAACAGAGTTGGGGGACTTTGAGAGGCAAGAAAGCCCATATCTCACTTCCTTAGGGAAGCTCGGGGAGGTTGTCCCCACCACCCGACCCCAGCATGGTTCCACACAGAGAACAGGAATGGTGGCAGGCCAGCACGAGACAGAGCCAGCCTGAGGTGGCCCCTTGAGTCTCCTCCCGTCCCTGAGCATGAGGAATTATCCAAAGTTTGCCACAACCTCCAAGAGTGCTGTTGAAGGCTTCAGAGAGGGCCCAGTGGATCTGAAGGGGTCTCAGGGAGGGAACAAGGAAGAATCTATAGAGCAAAAACCCCAGCTGGCCCATGGACATCTTGGTCGAAGCGAACATGAAAGGGCCAGCCACCAAAGATCAGATGATGTCAGCCTTGGCCATTTATTTATTCTCAGATCTATTCTCCACCCTCAGAGCACCCCACCTCTGTTCTTGATCACAGGGAACTACATTTCCCAGGCTCCTTTGCCAACTTCCATGATCCCTGGAAGGCACTGGGGGAATACCACCAGGCAGGAGCAGGAGAAAAGCCAAGGTACTTCTCCCTCTCTGTGTCTGCCTACCTCTGGTGAAGCTCCAGCGCCTCTGATGGCTGTCTCCTCTGATTTGAGCTCGTGCTAAATGGCCCCTCTTCTGCAGCCCTATGGCTCCAGCCAGGCAGCCTCTGCCATGGTTCTAGCAAAAGGGTCCTGGCTTCCGGGCTCTGTAACACCACCATCTCGGTGTGTCCCTCCAACCCTAGTGGTGATAATGGTCCCATGTAGCTAATCACTGTCCCCTGCTTGGCTCTTCAGGCCTTCCATAATGAATGTATCCAATTTCTTGAATGACATTAGGTTTGGCTTCTGTTTTCCTAACCAGACTTCAACTAAACAGGATCAGAAGGCTCCCTCACCCCTAATGAAGGTCTTGATACCGTGTAAGACCCCTGGGAACTGATCACAATCCCAGGGGGATGGAGGGAGGTAAAACATCCTAAATTAACTGAATTTACCAAAAAGAGGCAGGGGAAACCTTTGAATGATTAAGTTTCTATAGAAATGATTAAATTACATAAGATGTTTGTTTGCTTGTTTTTTGTTTTAGCCATCCAGTGAAAACATAGCTCAAAATAGAGTGTAAGTTATATAAAAATAAAATAATCACCTTTGCACACTTGAATAGCTTGTGAAATTCCTACTCACTACAGTAAGTATAAAATAGAAAGGATGCATGCCATGACCACGACTGAGTGAAGTCTACGTACATGTGGACAGAGACAAGGCAAGGAATGGGAAAAATAGATTCCTTATGATGAGGTAGAAAGATGATAAGTGATTTTTTCAAAAATCTACATTATCCATTTTAAAATAATACATTTTCTGAAGAAAACTCTTAAGGGTCACCTGGGAGCCTTAACAAAGCAGGTGTCTCCTCCAACCCAAGGTCAATGTCTGAGGGACACGGTTCACACCCTTCCCCCGGAGCAGCACCAAGTGAACGGGGCCATTTCCCTGTGTGGAAAGCTAACAGAATCGGAGGTGTAAAGACAAAACTACAGGCAAGCAGCAAGGAATAGCCGAGGTGCTAAGAAGTAAGCATCAGAAGCCAGTGTTAGACCCTTCCTGAAGCCACATCATAATTAAACCAGGTCAGATGCAAGGCTTTGATTATACATTCTGAGTGGCGGTGCAGAGCCAAGGCACCCAGAGAAAATGAGAGCATTTTGTCCAACTGGGGGACATCTCCCTGCTGAAGTTAGAGGAGTAGCCCTGCTCTCCCATAACCAGTCCTTGGTACCCCCTTGGAAGATATAATCCTGTGCTCCATACACTTATACCCAGGTGGATGAGTGATCTCTGTGAATATTGTGAAAAGGAGACACTTAAGAAGTAATATGGCCCAACAGGAGGCAGTCAGCATAGTGATCTTAGAGCGTGGCAGACCCAGGTTTGGCCCCAGCTAACCATGTGCTAGGTATGTGACCCCAAGACAGCCCTGAGCCTCCCTGAGCCCCAGTCTCTCCACCTGTGTATGGGGATAGTAAAAGGACCTACCCTAGAGGATTTGGGGGAGAGAATAACATAAGGCTGATAAAATGCTTAGTACATAAGTGCTTGATCAATGTTAGCTGCTGTTTTATATTCCAAAACATATAATTATTTTCAGAATCAGAATCACTAAGTTTAATTTTTTAGAATAAACTAAAAATGTCTATGAGCCCCAGACCCAGGGAAAAATGTGAAATGACTACGCTGCTGTTAAATGTTTCTTACACCCACTGTTGACTGGAAGGTTGAGGTGTGGGAGCAGAAGGAGGACAAAACCCCAAAAACCCAACTTGAAAAATGGGAGACCCAATGAGGGCCACTTACCGAAGGGGCATGGGAAACGCACAAGCTCCAGGCTATGGAAGGTTTTGGAGAACAGGTATCTCTGAGTGCAGGTTCACTCAGAGGTCCCCATCTATTTCATAAGCAACTCTTTCTTCCGTTATTGAGACAAAAAGGAATTTCGGGTCACTGAGAGCAAAGAGTGCGGGCCAACCGCAGGGAAACACACCGACACCTCCCAATTCGAGTGACCCTGCGGCTCTCTCACAGGGCACCATCCTGGACCCAGGGCAGCTAGGATTTGGACTGGGGGGAGGGAGAGACTACCAGGCAAATGGTTTCTTCAGGACACGCAGCCAAAGTAAGAAATTAAATTTCAGATCTAAGCCTAATATATTTATTTTTAATGTTTAAGGTTTTCTTTATTTATTTTTAGAGGGGGAAAGGGAGGGAGAAAGAGAGAGAGAATAACATTGATGTGTGGTTGCCTCTCATGCACCCCCACTGGGGATTTGGCCCACAGCCCAGGCATGTGCCCTGACTGGGAATTGAACCAGCAACCCTTTGGTTCCCAGGCCGGCACTCAATCCATTGAGCCACACCAGCCAGGACATAAGCCTAATATTTCTCCGTCTCATAATTCTTAATATTTTGGGGTGCCACTCCTCCTGTAAATCCAGTGAAAACTTTGTACCCTTCCTCAGAAAAAATGCACATGTGCAGATACATCCATTATTAAATCCATTGTTTCAGAGTATTTATAAAGCCGTATGAACTTTCTAAGGTCTAAAGATAAATTGG
This sequence comes from Tonatia bakeri, assembly GCA_004024845.1. Taxonomy (NCBI): domain Eukaryota; kingdom Metazoa; phylum Chordata; class Mammalia; order Chiroptera; family Phyllostomidae; genus Tonatia; species Tonatia bakeri. The sequence continues at coordinate 2,181 of PVIA01018505.1, read as the reverse complement.
TTCATGGCAAGACTTTTTAATCCTTGAACAAAAAAAATTTAAATGAGATCTACTTAGGATAAATGATCATGCAAACACACACACACTCACACACACACGTGCATTCTTTCAGGAGCAGAGACCAGCTGCTCCCCTTCCCAGGGTTCTGCCCGGCCCTTACACATGTCAGGCCCTCGTGTGGTCAAGCCCAGTTTTCACTCACATTCCAAAATCCCATCACTCCCTCCTGTAATGGCCTTCCTTCCCAATGTTTACCATCCCGTGACATCCCCAAGGCACAGCCCAGTTGTCCCTCCTAACCAGCTGGGCAGTCAAAGCAAGCCTCATTGCAAAGCTGTCAGGGCAAAGGCAAGAGGTTACATAATCCTAATTAGCAGGAGCCCCTCCGACTCCAAACAGCTCCTCACCACTTCATCATTTTTCCCCTCCAAGGAAATCATCACAATTGCCACCAACATCCTGGAAACAAAAGCTGACAAAATAAACACGGTGCTGGCCCAGCAGACCCCAGGATTAAAATGTAATCTCAAAATAAAGTCTAATAACTTTCCCCCTTTTGAACACACTTGGAACAAAATTAGCATATAAATCAAAACTTAATTAGGACATTGTAACAATGAACAGCACAGGCTGGTATTAAGGGTTCCAGGCCCAATATGATGCATCAAATAAACGCCGTAATTAAAGAACAAAATCAGGGCGGTCTCCTGGTAATCAATCACCCAGCGAGGTTCAAGGCTTTCAACTGGAGGGTCACCTCTTTTCTCTGTCTTGTGAATGTCCCAAGAGACTTCATGCATCTTCTGGGCTGGTCTCTGGCACATCTTTCCAGCTCCTGGCTCTCCAGAGGAGTCCTAGCACTAGGCAGGGATTGAAGAAACATGAAGCTTGCTCAGAACAATGGTCTGTGGGCTTCCAGACTGAAGTGTTTACTCACTATGTGAGTTCCACTAGGCCCTTTAGCTGCTGGTGTTATCCGATCCAGACAAATACTGTCAAGGTAGAAAGCCAGGAATCCTTAAGAAAGGTCTCTTCTACACCCCAAATTCCTGCCCCAGGGCCTTTACACTAGTGGTTCTGTCTCCCTGGAATGCTCTTCTCCCACAAGGATTTCTCCCTTCATTCAGATCTTTCTGCTAAAATGTCATTTCATCAGAGAGGTCTCCTTTGTCCCTCTTAAACAAAACAGCATCTCCTACCACTCTTCAACCCTCTTTGCTGGGAATTTTTAGGGGCCACTAAATAGCACCCCTCTAGCCCACGTAAGTTCTGACCCAATAGTGAAATAAGAAAAAAAAAGGCAAGGCAGACAGAAGAACAAAATGTCTGCTTTATTTCCAGAACTACAGACATTAGAAAATGAGGCTTATACCTGCGGGCAAGTGGGCTTCTGGGAATCAACTTGCAGACCAGGCAGATGGACCCACCCAGCCGGTCTCTGCTGGACCAGGGGAAGGCGGGAGGAGCAGAGTGGGCTGCAGAATGTTCCCTGTTCTTTATCCCCAAATCACCAACAGTGAATCGCCCCCTCCTCCCTGGAGGAGTGTTTCACAAGGGCAGGCACTCCCCCAAATGGGAGGGATGGGAGGAAGGGAACATTTGGCTATTATCCCCACACCTGCTTGAGTTCTATTCATAGCTCTTCTCCCCATGGGATGAATTATACCAGTATTTGTTTATTTGTCGTCTTCAGCCCTAAATGTAAACTTCAGGAGGGCAGCACCTTGCTTTGTTTACTTCTGTGTCCTGAGTCCCCAGGGCCCAGGACTGTGCCTGGAACTCAGCAGGCAGGCAGTGACTAGTTGTGGAATAAATGAATGAGCAAGGGAGTCTTCACTCACACCTAGGAAGAAACGCTACATTCTTGGGCTGCAGTGTGTCCGGGCCGTGGTTGCCTTTAATTCCATAGACTCACAGACTATTTTCTTAGAGGTGCTGCTGAAGGGACTCAAGCTTTTAAGTCCTAATATAATGATCTTCTTGAATATCAATCTGATTTCTCACCTGATTCAGCTTTACTGACCTCTAATTCCACCCAGTTTAAGCTCCGTGAATGCAGAACCCTGTCTGTCCTGCTCACCACTGTGTGCTCTGCACCAAGCACAGTATCTGGTACAGAAATAGTGGCAGCAGGAGAGAAGGAGAGAGGAAGAAATGGAGGAAGGAAGGAAGGAAGGAAGG
>PVIA01018504.1:0-12609 GCA_004024845.1 Tonatia bakeri | reverse complement strand
TGGAGGACTGAGGGACTGTTTCCACATGGAAGGGGTATTTGTAAACGAGACTTTCCATCCCTTTCATAACAACCTCACCCTTTGTTGAGGATTAACTATCTCAGACATTGTCCTAAACGCACGACATTCAACTGCCAGGACCGCCCCCAAGGTCAGCCACTGTCACTCTCCATATGTTACAGGTGGGGAACCCAGGAGCTGGTCCTGTTCCCTCCCCAGTGCCCACATGGTCTCCCAGAAAATGCCCCTGGGACCTGTGATTTCTGGGCTGCCTCGTCAGCCACCCTTCACGGTGGGTCCCTGCTGTTGTCCACCCAAAGTGTGCAGAGGCTGCAGCGTTCTGGGCTTGGTCCCATCCTCTTGCTACCCCCTTGGATGGAGGAATGAATTCTGTAGGGGGCAGCCATTTGAGCCTGAGAGGAGCCCAGGGAAGACAAGCCCTGGAGCTGAGCTGGGGGACAGGGTGGTGGGCCTGGTGCCCCAGAGCATCACCAATCCCTGAGCCAGGCCCCCACCCTGCTGCTCTGCCCACAGGTCTGCTTCTGTGAAATGGGCTGACTTTCAGCCCCTCCAGGCAGCTTCTGTCACAGGCAGCACAGTCCCAGCACACCCCTCTACCCCGAGTGCTGCCTTCAGGTTCCTTCTTGTCCCTTGTCCTCCCTCCATGGCCCTCAGCCCTGGGCTGTCCCTTCCTGCCCTGCCCTCACCTTTGCCTCCACCTCTCTGGTCACTGTGTCAGTTCCTCCTTCTGGCTGCTAGTCCTCACTGACTTAGCCCCCTTCCCCTGTGGCCATGGTCATCCTGACTGTCCTCGTTCTCTTTCCCTCCATGTCTCACACTGAAAGGTCCACCCCAGTCCCTACAGTCACTGTGTGAGGTTGTGACACAGGTTGGACCCAACATGTGAGCAGAAGTTTGTGAGGAGGCACCTGGGAGCCTTCCCTGCCCAGAACGCCTGGGGCAGCACGCCCAGCTGCCAGGGGCTCACTCAGCATGACTCAGGCTGCACACAGACAGGCAGGACAGACGTCCGGTGCCTGTGGTGGGTCCTGCTTGGCCCCGGGACTGTGAGGGCAGAGGTGACCCTCGGGCGGGAAGCCCCTGTCTCATGCTTCTTCCCAGGTCAGTGGAATTAGCGATGGCCTGTGGACTAGAGTAATTCTCAGCCCCCCATCTGACTGCCAGTTTTAATATCTCTTCCCTACAGTTACACTGAGTCTTCATCTTCTCCTATCGCGTGGGCTGTCGTTTCAAAAACAGTACTGCTGTCTGTGTGGTAGTTTGTCAGTGAGTTTAGGTTTTTGAACTCCAGATTCTGTTCTTATAAACATTACCTATTTTTACTTGACAAGTGGGAATTAGTGTGAACACTGCCCTCCCTTGAAGTTTCCTACAGAGAGAGAGGCTTCTGCCCATTTGCAAGAGTTTGTTGAAGTCTTTTGACTTCATGATACATGCACAGAGGATAAAAATTTACTGGGGGATTTTTAATTTTTTATTTCCTTGCTTTGTGTTTAAGATCAGTGAAAATAATTATTTCTGTAATAATCAAAAATGATTCTGATAGTACTTAGTAGGATATTACTGCTGAATATTTGAACATACAGATTTTATGAAAAGTAAATCAATCAGATCATTAAATATGAATATCTTATGAGCTCTTTGGCCTTTTGCTGGTTTCTGGGGATCAATTTGGAGATGGTGGCAATGGTGAGTTTTCATTTTTTGAAGAAGGAGTTTCATTTGCAGTTCCTCAGAAGACTCCGACCGTTCAGAGAGGTTAGCCCGTCTTCAGTTTCCCTGAATCCTGGTGGAGACGCAGGGTGGGAGGGTGTGGGGAGTGCAGCAAGTGGGGAGAGGAACAGAGAGGAGTCGGGGGCAGCTGCAAGGATGGGGAAGGACGGAGGGACACAAGGACGTGGGAGAGGAGAGGGACCTTGTGAGAAGGGAAGGGAGGGAGGGAGCAGGTGGCCCAGAGGAGGCCTGAGCAAGGAAAGTCAGGCCCAGGAAGAGAAGGTGAGGAGGGAGGGGAACAGGGATGGGGAACCTCACCTCGAGGATATTATCCAGCCTCTGGGACTGGTCTTGAATGTGTGCACACTGGTCATCCTGGGGCTTGAATGGTTGTCCCTGGTGGTCAACAAAGGTTTCCCAGCAGTGCTCGTACTCTGAGAGGCACAGGGACAGAGAGGTGAGCTCCAGTTCTAGGGACCAGGGAGAGGCCACGTGGTGTGTGACCCACAGGGACACACTGTCCCCATCACTGCCCCCTTTCCCTTTCCTCTCAAGGGACAGAGCGGCTCCCTCCAATTCTTCCTTCCAGTGGGTGTGAGGCTGGGCCATCCCCTTCTACTCCTATTTCCTGGGTCCCTACTGCACACGTAACCAGCCGCCCTCCCTGCCCAGGACCAGGACCAAGTCTGTCCCCAGAACTTTCCTCTCCAGGAGACACCCCTGTCCTCTCATAATCCAGCACCCCTTCTGCAGGCAGCTGCGACAGGCTTTTCCTCCAGGGGTTCTCATCCTGCCCACCTCTTTCTAGCAGCTTCCCTCAGGCCTCCTCTGCCCTCATCCCACCCCCATGAGTCCTTGCTGACCAGGGATGTCCATGATGGAGACTTGGGCCCCAGCCACCCGCAGTTGGCAAAGTCCATTCTCATATCCCGGGTGTTTGCCGTGGATGCGGGCGGCGAAGATGTGCAGGCTCACATGGCTGTTCTCGTGCAGGAAATTCACCAGTTTGGGGACACACTTGGGGCAGGGGCTCCAGGAGATGAACACGGTGATGCTGTAGTGCTTGTTGCTGTCCAGGTCCCAGGAATAGATCCGGTCCAGGAAGCACAGCTCTGCGTGGCGGGGTCCCCCTGGGATGTTAAAACCCTGGGCACAGAAGAGGGAGAAAAGAGTTCTGTCACCTGCTGTGAACAGGAGCAGGGTGGGGCCAGGGTGAGGCAGGTGAGGCACTGGCCTCCAGCACAGAATTAGGGGAGGCACAGCTCCCCACCGAGAGGGGTGACATTTCCATGCAGGGTTCACACGGCCAAACTCAGGATGAACACCACATCATCTTGTGTCAAAGCCCCGCCCAGCAGTGAGGACGTGTTGTTCACGTCAGCCAATCCTGGCTCCCCACGGCGCTGCACTGGATCCGCCCCTTTACACTGTCCACCTTTGGTTCATCACCAATGTGCATGAGTTCCGATTTGAAACTATTGCGTTCATGTGACTCCTCTCGATGCTGCGTTCCCAGAGCCCCTCTGCTTGTGTCTGAGGTCCACCCCTTCTGGAGCTGGCCCTTCCTGGGTGGGCCCTGGGGGACCAGATGAAGAGCTGAGGACAGAGGGAGGAGGCTGGCGAGCCCCAAGGTCAGCAGTGGGATGCCACAGAGAGGGGTGCTTCCTCCAGGGAGGGGTTCTCCCTGCTCTCCATCCACTCCCCTCCTCGCCCTCCCTCCTGGCACCAGGCTTCAAGTCCCTACTCTGGGCTTCCTGCCCTGAGGGAGAGAGGGGTGAGGGCCACCAGGGCAGAGGTGCCCAGGAAACGGGAGGAATGTCACTGCTGGGGTTCTGAGGATCTTGAAGACGTGTGTAACCACAGACAGAGGGTTATGGACCAGGCTTTGGCGAAGAGGGTTCAGCAGGAGCGGACAGAGAAAGCCCTGGGACATGTGACTGCAGGGAGCACCAGGCTGCCCTCGGGTTCTCTGACCAGAGGCTGCCCCAGGCAGGGGACGGGGGGAGCCTGACCCCATGTCCAAAGCTCTTTCCCTCTGTCTGGACCCCTCCTGGGAGGCTGAGCAGGAGGGGACAGAGGAAGCCCTGGCACTCTGTGATGGCTTTCTTCTGTGTGGCCCACAGCTGCCCGTCATGGCAGCATTCCTCCTGCCTGTCTCCAGGCAAAGCCACAGAAGCTGCAGGTCAAAGGACCATGCTGAGAAGACACCTGGAGCTCCCTGAAACCTTCTCCCCAAATGTCCCAGGGCGGGAGGCCCTGCCTGCGGTGGTCTGTCACCTGGTTGCGCAGGAAGCCCTTCAGCTGGTCCTCTGGGATCCTGGAGTCACCTTCTGGGTGCTCCACCTCGTAGCACAGGTATGTTTTTTTTGGCCAGTCTACACCAAAGTTCTCAGTGAAGGTGTCCACATCCATCCAGGGTCTGCAGACACAGGCAGGAAAAACCCACAGGCATGGGGCTCCTCCGGGGACCACCAGTTCTTCTGCCCTTCTCTGCACATCCCTCCCCTTCACCCTGGGCTCCCCCTGCACCCCGTGTCCCAGCTGGACCCACAGGGGATGGGCATCTGCTCACTGAGCTGATGTCACCTAGACTCCCTGTGGGACCTCCTCTGGGCTCCTGGGGACGTCAGCCCTGTGCTTTTGTCAGGGTCCCCCCAGGAGCAGTGGGGGTGCTCAGAGCCCTGATGGGGACCAGTTTTTCGGCCCCGAGTGGGCTGGGTCTCCTCTCCTGGCATCACCATCCTGCCCTTGACCCGCTGACCCACCCCCTGCGGGTGTGGACTCAGTGGACTCTGTCCCCTGGTCTTCAGGCTGCACCTGAGCCACACGGAGCTTCGTGGGCCAAGCACATTCCTGAGTGGGACCGTCGGGAAAGTAGAATGCCAGTGGATTCTTCTCAAATAATTCATGATATTTTCTCTCTAATTATGAAAGCAATAATGCCCTTTACACAAACAGAAACATAAATCTGAACCTGATCCCTGGCCCACAGTTCAGAGCAGAAAGAAGAGGCTTCACAAGGGACAGAGGGGAAGGAGGAGTGGGGACCTTCAAGGATGACTTCCCAGAGTCTGGCACCAGGGCCTAGGGGCTTAGGGGAGAGGGTGGCACAGCAAAGGGGGCATCCGCTGAGGGGCCCTGGCTGGACAGAGCAGGGCCACGGGGAGGGAGGTGCAGAAGCAGAGGCGTCCCCGGGGCAAAAGGTCTGACCCCTCCGGGGGCCTGGAGGAAGGGCCCAGAGGTGGAGGTGCTTCAGGGGGTGGGCAGTACCTGACCATGGGTGCGGGGCCGGCCGCCATGTCTGAGCTCCTTCCCGGTCTCTGGCTCTGCGTCCTTTGCTTCTCTGCCTGGTCACAGCCTGTGTCCTCTTGCTGGGACGCTTTCAAGGATCCGCGTGTCTTATATGCCATCAGAGCACCCAGATCCTGCTGAGTTGGCCATGCTCTGCCCCACCCCTTCCCTGAACTCAGGCTACTCATGCCACCCACATGGAGCACAGAAGAAGGAGGTACCACCTTTGCCCTTGGGGACAAGTTAGGTTTTGATTTCTCTGTTCTGACAAAGGCCACACCTGGAAGCCATGGGGACTGACCTTGGGCCACTGAAGTCTGAGGAGGCTGTGGTCACTCAGGGCAGCATGGCGCAGCAAGGCACATGTGGGAGGGTAAGAGACAGGACAGGTGTTCATACCCTGGGGAGAGACGGGTCCAGGACCCAGAGCCCTGGAGGACCGGCTGTGGGCCCCCGTCCCTGAGTGTCCCCAGCAGCCAGAGCATGGGTGGCCTGGCCCAGGTCCTGCTGGATGGAGGGCCCTGTGGGGCCTCAGTGAGGACAGAGGCTCTGCTCTAGGAGGCAGCAAGTGGCTTCATCTGGTCCAGGAAGGAAAGGGAGGGGGACAATCCTGTGCTGAGCTCTCCTGAGGAGCCCACCAAGAAAGAATAAGAGGCTGGACAGAAAGCTTCTCCCCCATTACCCAGGGGTGACAATAAAGGCTCCCGGAGAGGGTAGGGCTCTCCAGGACAGTGCTGGGGACAGAAGGACCCAGGAAGTTCATAGCCTCAGGAATGGCCACCTTGTCTTTCTCTCCACCTCCAGGTCATGTCAAATGTGGGGGACCCTGTGTTCTAGGCTCAGGTGTGACCTGAGCCCTAGCTGGCTGTGTTTGTGCCCTACGGGATGTCTCTCTGTCCCACAGACCGTCCATCCGGGCCCCTCTTAGACTGCCTCGGGCTGGCCCAGAGCTCCCCCACAGGGGCCCTGTGCCCATCCCAGGGGAGCCGGCCCGCCCCAGTCTGGTCACAGACTTCTTCTTCTCCATCTCACAGCAGCGCCCGCCTCTGGGGAGCCTCAGATGAATTCCGCAGACAATACTGAAAGAAACAAGTCCCGCCTAAAGAATTCATACCGTCTGATTCCACGTATAGGAAGTTCAAAGCCAGGCATGAACCAACCTGTGATAACAGGTGTGTTAACACGGCTTCCCTCTGGAGGAGGATCAGCGGGGAGGGGACACGAGGGACCCCCATGGGGATTCTGTGACCAGCCCCGCGCAGTCTGGGCTACCTGGAAACCTAAGACCTGCACTTAATTGTAAGTTACACCCCAATAAAAAATGGAAAAATGAAAGTTACAAAGCCTATATATTTAACCTCATTTTTATTGCTGACATTATTGCAAATGTCCCTATTTCCTCCCCTTTTCCTCCTCCTCCCATTCCTCCCTCCCCCCGCCCCCTCACATCACCACACTTTTGTCTGAGTTCTTGTACATGGTTTGTACATGTATGTTCCTTGGCTAGTCCCTTCTCCTCAGTCCAGTTCCCCTCTTCCCTCCCGCTAACAGCTGTCAGTCTGTCCCACGTGTCCATGCCTCTGTTTCCATTTTGTTCCTCAGTTTATTTTGTTCCTTAGATTCCCATGTCAGTGAGAGCACATGGCACTTGTCTTTCTCCGACCGGCTTGTTTCACTGAGCATGATAACTCCAGGTCCGTCCATGCTGTCACAAAAGGTAACATTTTCTTCTGTTTTTGTGGCCAGGTGGTAATCCATCGTGTAAATGTGCCACAGCGTTTTGATGCACTTATCTATTGACGGGACCAAGCATACACTTTCAATAAAGAAAAACTCTTCCGAAAAGACATAAAGTGTATTATCCCAAAGGATTCACACCTGAAAATGCAAATGAGATACAAGCAGACTCCTCATGATTGTTCCTAGCGCCGGTGGTTATTTTTTTCCAGGAGAAGAGAAGATTTCAGTCCACACGACAGGCTCCGTGTGGCTAAACACGACGCGGTTCTGGCAACCCAACACAAACTGGAAAAGCGGCTTGGCCACCCCACCCGTCTCTAATCTCCCTCTTCTGTAGAAAAGGAAGTAGTTGGCGTCAGCCGGGGACTCAAACTCCCGGACGAGGCTGTTCGGGAGTTTCACCGATGACGACGGTGGAGCCGTAATTCCGTGGGGACAGGCAAGCATCTGTCCTGTGGATGTTTTCAACTGGATGAGGCGCTGTCTCCAATGTCCCCATGGGGAAGCGAGGCAGACCCCCGCTCCGCTGCCGTTGACCCTCCCGGCCCTCAGCTACCTGCCCAGCACAGCCTTCCCTGAGCCGGGACGTCCAGGGAGCGGCCTCCTCTAGCGCCACACTCCCTGGCTCAGCACGCGCGGTGTTAGCACCTGAGCGCTGGGCGCTGCTCCCAGGGCCGGTGCGCACTGAACAAAAGACACCACACTCCTGGCTGGTGGCCTGTGGACTGCGAAGCCTCTCTGTCCAGTCACAGTCCGACCTCCGGTCTGCGCCCCGGGCTCAGTTCCGCTCCCCTGGGGGTTCCTCCTCTGTGGTTTCCCACTCTGCACTGGTCTGGTCGCTGCTCGACCTCCCCACCGGCAGGGGTCTCCTGCTCTCACCGACAAAAACTCTCCCTGGAGGCACGTCTCCCTCCTTTCGCTTCCAAGGACAGTAAGGCAGCCCTTCCCAGAAAGAAGGATTTTAAGTGGTTACAGGTTTTGTCCCTCGTTTCCTGCATCCTTTCTGCTGTCGTCCCATGACCACGTGCTCCTGTCCCCATGGCTCCAGAAAAGTGGCCATCCACCCGGTCACCAATGACCCCATGTTGCCAGTAGAAGGGGATAGCTTTCAGCCCCCATCTTGCCCCTCACCCAACACCAAGTGACATACTGGGCACAGCCTCCGTCTGCCGATGCTCCCCTCACCAGCTGCTGGTGACACCCTTGTCCCTTGCTTTTGCTCCTGCCTCTGCTCCTTCCCTAGCTCTTCCCCTTCTCCTGGATTGGGGTACTCCCAGCGGTCTCCCACCATCTCCCCAAGAGCCTCAGCCTGCCCCCTGCAGCCCACTCCTGCCCACAGCCCAGGGCCCTGGATCGCCAGTCCTGCTGCTTCCCCCAGCTCAGCCCTTGGACACCAGCCTCCGACTAGACATCTGCTCCGGGACGTCTGACGGGCGCTGCACCTTGACCTTCCTGAACAGAACTCCCCATGGGGTATTTCTCCCCAAAACTGGTTTTCTGAGATCTCCCCAGCTGCATAGAGGGCACTTCCACTTCACTCGTGAGCAGGGAGCTTGAGCTCCGACCCAAGGACTGGCCTTGACGCCTCTTCTTACTCTCCAAACTGCAGCCAAGTCCTTCCCCCCACGCTGCCCCCAAACCCACCCCACCCAGCCGGGCACCTCTGTGCCCCCGGTCTCCACCACCACCCCGCACTGGGATGATGGGAGAACCTTCCAGCACCCATTCTTTTGCCTTCATTCATTGTCCATGTAGACTCTTGGACTTCTTTTTAAGTCTAAGCCCTGCCTATGACCCAGCCCCACAACCTTCCTGTTCCCACACCTGCTTTCCAGGCCTGCTTGCCTTTTCTGCTTCCCTCCTGCCTTGGGACTTTGCACCTGGTTATGTCTGCCCAGGGTCCTCCCGGGACCAAACCTTCCCCAGCTCTCCGTCTCAGGACAGACGTCCCGAGCTCTGCACAGCCTATTAAAATCACTACCCACCACCCATCAGCCCCCAGGAGAACGCCTGTTTGTTCCCTTGGCCATGGCGTTTGCTGAAATGATCTCACCCACTCCCATATTTCCTCCTGTCCCTCTCGTGTCCCTCTCCCCTGACATGATCCCCTTGAGGTGGGGAGCCCCCTGCACCTTACCCCAATTAGTACCCGAGAGCCCTAGCGCAAGCCTACCACAAGCAGGTGCTCCATTAACATTAGTCAAAAATGAACAGATAAATAAAGTGATGGGAAAATGAAACACCAACTACTTCCTTTTCGACAGAAGAGGGAGATTAGAGACGGGTGGGGCAGGCTTGGTGGTGAGAGAGAGAGACCCAAAGTTTCCCCATGAGATATCTCTGTGTTATTTAATGTTTCATTAGGCAAACACTTCTCAACTCATTAAACACTAATGAAGTCACCAAGGAAGAAGAAGTGTCCAGGCTGACATGGACAGGGAAGGACATTTTCACGCTGCCAAGGCAGAAGTCCACCTGGGTGTCCGACACCACCTGCGACCCAGCCCTGGGGGAAGAGGTTCTGCTCCGGGGCCAGAGCTCAGCACCCGGGGTCCGAAAGTGGCCACCAAGCCCGGCTTCACCCGGTGTCGGAGAATGAGCCTCACCCCTATCCCCAGGGAAACGAAGAGACAAAACAACTCAAGGAAGGGAATCTGGCCAGGGGTGGGAGGTGAGCCCCTGAAAACTGCACCCCTAACCCTGACAAGTCAGGGTTTACCAGTCACCCAGCCAAGGGCTGTCAGGAAAACCCAGACTTCAGTCTGGCCTGCAGAGAGTGTTTCCACAGTAGCAGTTCCCAGCTGGGTCCCTGAAGCAGGACAGTAGGAAGCTGGAAAAATTCCAGGAACAAGAAAATTAAAGAAGGCTGAACACTTTGAGCTACTCAGATCAGCCAGCTCGTGAGTCCTGAGAACGTGTCTCCCCTAACCACGCACGCCTGAGAGTGAATGGTTCATACACCTCCTCCCTGTCCGAAGGGCAAAGCTTAAGTCTCCTTGGTCTGGGCTGGAGAACCGAGATCCAGGTGATGTCATTTCTGCCAGCCCAGCCCAGGACAGATGAAGTCAGGCAAGGCACAGCAAACACCCCACTAGACACAGACAGACTCAAAAGTAAAGCAGAATAACAGACCGAAGAGTGTTCCCAAACCACCCCCATGAGCTCATTCCGACACATTAGTACCCTAACAACGCACTGGGAAAGCTGATGAATCTTCAGCTGAAACTCCCCTAAGAATTTCACCCACAGAAACAGATACAGAGCCCCCAGGACAGAGACTCAGGGCCAGCTCACTCTGGAGCATGCCGTGTTCCTTCTGGGGCATGAAATTTTACTTCCTCCGAAACTCTAAGGGTCCCCAGGACATTCGGAGCCAGGGCAGCAGTGGGCAGCGGCAGCGGCAGCTGAGCCCGGGCTCACCCTGACCCTGTCTTCAGGGCCCTGGGCTTCTCTGCTTCCCTGTGAGCTCCCAGCAGCCCTGCCTGGCGCACTGCTTTCCTGTAACTCTTCGGGAGAACCCAAGCAGAGCACCACCTAAGCTCTCTTCTGTCACTTCTTCCATGCTAAGTCCTTCCTCTGTTTCACCGTCCCCTGCCTTAATAACTGTGTTCCCAGAATCACCTGGACTCGAGTTGTGGAATCTTTCCTAGACCAAGTCAAGCACCCAGACGCTACAGGCCCCTGGAAGCAGACCCACTCTGGGACAGTGGTAACACCCTGGCCCCACCTGGGGCACCAGAGTCAGTTTCTCTTCCTTATTCTCTGTCTGTAACTCATCCACCTGTCACTTCCCAACGTCAGTGCCGGGGAAATGACCTGGAGCTGCGGAGTTAATCCCTCGTCAAAACACACCTCGTCCAAACACGCCTCAGCACCGCTGAGACTGAAGGGAAGGCTGCCTCAGAATGCAGTCACCCACCACACAACCACCCCGGGTGACACCTGGGTGATGGGGTCCAGTGAGGCAGGAACTGACCACCCCTGACGTGCTAGGGGACCCATTCCCCCTGCGGCCTCTTGTTTGGCCACTGTTGAGTCTTCCCATTGGAGTGAGGTGAATCCGTCCCTGGGGCTTCGAGCCCCAGTCCTTGGTAAGGCCACCCTCAGGGCATGGGGGACATGCCCATAGCACTTGTCTCCACTCCTCCCACCACTCCCAGTCCTCTTCCAAGGCACCAAGTGCCCCGGTTTTCACCACCGAGTTCCTTTCATGACCGCCCCATGCTCGTACCAGTCTCCCCTGTCCCGCTGGCACTCTCTGAGGGGTGGTCCCGGGTGGTTCCTACACCAGGCCAAGTCTGCCTGCCTTTGCTTGCTCGGCTCCTCCCTGGCCCTCAACACCGTCATGCAGAGTCTTCGAAAGACTTCCCACTGGGAAATTAGAAAGAAAAAAAAGGTCTTTAAACACCCCAACTGCACCCCTACATCCCACTTAATGTCAAGGAAAAAAACACATGGTGCTTCTAACCCTGAAGCGGCCGAAGGCCGTCAGAGACCCAGCTCTCAGCCCTCTTCTCCGGCCTCCTTAGGTTGTCAGGACAGTAACGTCTACAATCTTGTGTCTTCCTCCACCACTACACGTACAGTGTTTATGCACGGTAAAAATATAAAATGTGCTTTTTATTCTCAGAACCACGTGGTACAGGAAAACATGTGAAATTAAAGCTGCTTCAAGTTTCGCTGAGATCTTTTAAAGTTATTGAAATTAAAAACTGAATCATTAAGTACTAGGCATGTCTTGAGTTCATCTACTTTTAACGTTTTAATGCAGAAAAGCTAGAACATAAATTTGAAGCTGTGAATCAATGTCCTATTCTTTAGTACAAGAAAATATAAGCGTGTTTACCAATGAAAGAACCATTTTCTACAACTCATAAAATATGTTTGCTCATCTAAAGAACGCTAATTGCTAATATTTGTCATTCAAATCAAGGTTTCTAAGAACTGAGAATTCTAATTAAGTTTAAAGGCATTTTGCAGTTTGGTAGCGGAAGGTCTAAAGCACAGAAGCACTTGTGGAAGACACAGGAGAAGAGAGTTTGCCGTGGAATCGGCAGTTTCTGACCAGGTCAGAAACGGACCCGCAGTCGGGGACTCTGTGTGTCGTGGACCATCTTCGTTTGACGCAGGGAGTCTGTGCGAACTGAACCAGGTTTGGAAGGGAAATCTTGAGAGGGACCTCTATAGATAAGCTGAGTGATGTGTGTAATTAAACAAAGGTCTCTAAATCTCAAAAGTAACTAATACACAATTGATTTGGTTCTTTTGGAGTCTGATAAGTGGGGACAAGTTTTCCCTGTATCTGCCTACAAAGCAAAGATTCTGAGTTGTTATGTCAACACATCTGATAAGGACTTAGTGTTCAAAATTTATGAAGAACTTACAAAACTCAACACGAAAAAGACAAACAACCCAATGAAAAATGGGCAAAGGACCTGAATAGATGCTTCTCCAAAGAGGACATACAGAGGGCCCATACACACGTGAAAAGCCCCTCAGCGTCGCTCAGCATCAGAGAAATAAATGCATATTGAAACCACAATGAGATATCGCCTCGCACCTGTCAGAACGGCCGTCATCAAGAAATCGACAAACCACAAGTGCTGGGAGGATGTGGAGAAAGGGGGACCCTTCTGCACTGTGGGTGGGAGTGCAGACTCGTGCAGCCCCTGTGGAAAACAGTGTGGAGATACCTCAGAAATTAAAGATGGATCTGCCTTGTGGCCCAGTGATCCCAATTCTTGGGAAATAACCGAAGGAACCCAAAACTAATTTGAAACCTTGTAAGCACCGCAATGTGCATTGTTGCGTCATTTCCAACCACCAAGATACAGAAGCAGCCCA
>PVIA01018503.1:0-12614 GCA_004024845.1 Tonatia bakeri | reverse complement strand
AAAGATATAGAGAATAAGTAGCATAGACAATAGGTAGAAAATAGAGAGGGGGAGGGCAAGAATAGTATGGGAAATGTAGAAGCTAAAGAACTTATGACACATGGACATGAACTAAAGGTGGGGAATGTGGGTGGGATGGGGTGGGCAGGGTGGAGGGGAGTGAAGGGGGAAAATGGGACAACTGTAACAGCATAATTAATAAAAAAAAAGAAGGAAAAAAAAAAAAGAAAGGACTATCACACCTACACCAGTTTACCATTTTAGTGAATCTCCATTTTTCCTTTGTCATGTAAATATTTATTAAGTGATGATTTTCTATACACACAGATTTTTACCTTTTTCTGTAAATTCTATTAGTGTTTAATTCCAGGAGACATTTCAGTTTAAATTGATAGAATAAATGTTCTGTGACAAAATTATTTAAAAAATAGTAATAAAAGTTGAGCTCTTTGAAAATAAATTCCAGTATAACTAAACAACTCCTACTACTTCTATAGATTTGACTGTTGATTTCAGGCAAAGTAACTTGTGGGAAATGCAATTAAGTATCCAATTGCATGCTACCTAATGACATTTCAGTCAACAAGATACCACATATATGATGGCAGTTCCATAACATTATAATAGAGCTAAAAAATTCTTATCCCCTAGTGACATCATAATGTCATAGCATAATGCATTACTAATGTGTTTGTGGCAATGCTGATGTGAACAAACCTAAGGAACTGCCAGTTATATAAAAGTATAGCACATACAGTTATGTACAGTACATATACTTGATAACAATAACAAACAACTATGATACTTGTTTATGTATTTATTAGGCTATAGTTATAGTCATTATTTTAGAGCATACTTTTTCTAGTTATTTAAAAAAAGAAGTTCACTATAAAAGTTTATGTTGTGTTATGCTGGCAGCAATTTCATGCATCCTGTGTTTACTGCATCTCTTGATTGCATAATTTTTTGTGTTTGATTTAATCTTGTTGTGTTCTATAGTTTGTGTAGCTTAAGTGTACAGTGTTTATAAAGTCTATAGTAGTGTGCAGTAATATTGTAGGCCTGCATATTTATTTACCACTCACTCACTGACTCACCCAGAACAACTTCCAGTCCTGCAAGCTCTATTCATGTTGTGTCCTATATAGGTGTACCATTTTTAAGTATCATTTATACTGTATATTTACTGAATCATTTTATGTTTAGATAGGCATATATATATTACATATATACATACAAATAATTACCATTGTGTCACAATTGTCTACAATTGTGTTCAATACAGTGACACTCTGTGCAAGTTTATAAACTAAGAGTGTTATACTATACCCTAGAGCCTAAGTGTGTACTAGGCTAAATTCTCCTGGTTCCTGTAATTGCATTCAGTTATGTTCACACCATGATGATGTGACCTAATGATACATTTTTCAGAACATATCTCTAGTTAAGAGGCCATGACTGTAATTCAATAAACTTTAATTATAACTGGACTTTGTCCCATCTTGCTACATGACTTTGGATAAGTCATCACTATTCTGTTATCTTGCTTACAACTTTGGGAAACTGCCAACTTGCTTCCTAAAAATATGTCTAATATATTAAATGTGAGAAAATCTTTTATAAATTAAAGAAAGTTAAAAAAGCTAAAATACTGATTTATTTTTTAATTCATGAGGCAGTGATGATGTTTGTTGACCTCTTGTCCCAAATTTGTACCAAGCACTTTCCATTGCTTCAAGTGTTCTAAGGTTGCATTTATATGTGTTCAATAAAATAGATGTATCAAAAATTATGTAGGTAGAAATTAACTTTCAGTCTGATAGCATAAGTTGCTCCACTAAGCTGTTCACCAGTGAAAGTGCTGAAAATTATTTTAAAAACAACTAAATGCCTTTGGAAATAATCCTAAGGAAAAAGAGAAAATGAAAAAAATCTATTCAATAAAATATATGAAAATTGGATGAGAAAAGTGAGTCTGTATTATTTGTATCAAGATTGTGCTATTTTTTCCCTCCTAGTCTGGCAAGAAAGAGGCTAAACTCCAGACTGTTACAGTTAAAACAAAGGGGTTCCCAGTCAAAGGACTATATTCAAAAGAGAATGTAACCGAGAAGGGACAGTTCAAGCCAAAAGTTATTGATAAAGACAGTGGAGAGTTTGGTGAAAGTAATTGAGAGGAGATTTGCAGATTAAATGAATATAGAGTATAAACTGTAGGCCATCTAGTTTGCAAGAAAGAACATGGAAAGAAAACAATTTGGGGTTAGAACTAATTCTTTCAAAGAAGCCTCAATCTGATTAAATTAATTTGTAGAGCAATTGTCTAAAAAGGGGCAAAATTAAATTGCTAAGATCAAAAATGAAAGAAGGAAAAGACACTATAAATGACCCTACAGAAATGAAAAGGTTTATAATGCAAACTAGTATATACCAATAAATTAGATGAATTAGGTAACATAGACAAATTCTTAGAAAGATACATACTATAAAAATTGGCTCAAGAGGAAATGAGCCATCTGAGTAGAGTTTTAACAAATAAAGAGATTGAGTGAGTAATTTAAAAACTACTCTCTGAGGAAATTCATTAGTGAATTCTATCAAAACTTTAATGAAGAATTAATATAATTCTTTACAATTTTCAAAAAATAGAAGATGACTGAGGACTTCCTCACTAATTTAAAGAAGTCAGTATTGCCCTGATACTAAAACTAGACAAATACATTAAAAAAAATAGACAAAATCTCTTATGCATATTGGTGCAAAAATCCTCAAAAAATATTAGAAACTTATAAAAAAGATTGCACTATGGCCAAATGAGATGTATCCCAAAAATTCATTGTTTATTCAACATCTTAAAATCACTTAATTTTTTCATGTCAAATGATTTAAAACCTAAATCACTTGACATCTCAATATATACACAGAAAAAAGTATTTGACAAAACCAACAACTTTTCATAATAAAAACAATTAAAATAGGGAAGAAGGAAACTTCTTCAACCTAGTAAAGGACATCTATGAAAAACTGACAGCTCACATCATAATTAGTGGTGAAAGACTAGATACTTTCTGCCTAAGATCAGGAAAAAAAAAAAAAACTCTTACCTGTTAGAAGTATGTGAGAGATAGAGATGAGAGGAACTGGATGATCTGATCCAAGTGCCTGTATTTGAATCTGCACTTACAGGAAGGTTGAGTCTGGGTAGACTGCAGCAGTGGAGGGAGGCAAGACATATGTGTAAGGATATGAAGCACATAAGCATATGAAAAATATACTCAGTATCATTAGCCTTCAGGGAAGTGCAAATTAAAATCACAATGCACAATGAGATATCACTTCATACCTGCTAAGTTGGCTAGAATCAAAAAGTCAGATAATAGCAAGTATTAAAAAGATATAGAGAACTTGGAATCCTCACACACTGTTTGTGGGAAATATAAAATGCTGTAACCACTTTGGAAAAGAGTATGACAGTTCCTCAAATGGTAAAATATGTTTATCATAAAATCCAAAAATTCCATATATATATATATATATATATATATATATATATATATATGAGACATATAAACATGTCCACACAAAAGCTTGTTCATAAAAATTTATAGCAGCACTATTTTTACAGCCAAAACATGGAAACAACTCAAATGTTGAAGGGGAAGAAGGTCTCAGGTCTGTGGGGGCAAAGAGCCTTCCAACATAGAGACGCTTGCTATGGCTTGATTCCTTTTTACTGTTCTGCTTGGCTGCCTCAGTGACTATGTGTCACTGAGCCTGCAGGCATAAGGAGCCTTCCTGGATCAGGCTACCTACTGTGGCTGGGTTTTTCAGGTCAGGGTCCCCAGTCTGAAGGAAAAAAGGAATCTACATATACATACATACTAAAAAACATTATCAACTATAAAGACATCAGATGGAACCATAAAGAATGTGCAAATAACTTGAAGGGAATTAAGAAAAGAGAAGCAAAAGAATGAGAAACAGAAAAAAAACAAATATAAAACATATAAATAAAATGTCAAACTTTCTGAAAAGCTTTGAGATTTAAGCTTTATGGCTAGGCAAAGGGTTCTTAGAATTAAAATTAACAACACAATCCATAAAAAAAATTGGTAAATTGAATTTCATCAAAATGAAAAATATATTCTCTGTGTAAAAATCTGCCAAGAAGGTGAAAAGGCAAACTACAATCAGGGAGAATATGTTACAAACCAAAGAACTAGACATTTTATTGAAGAAGATATATAAATAAAAAGTAAATGAAAGTATGTTCAACATCACTAACCATTAGAAAAATACAAATTAAAACCACAATTAGATATCAACACACATATAGAAAGGCTGTAATTAAAAAGTGACAAAGTAGGGGAACAGGATCACTCACACTTTACTGATGGGAATATGAAATGATATAGCCACTTTAGAAAACAGTTGTCATATTCTTTAAAAAAATGTAAACATCTAACCATCCAGCAAATACAGTACTGAACATTTACCTCAGAGAAATAAAACTCATGTTACACAAAAACCTGTACATGAATTTTCATAACAGCTTTATTTGTAATAATTAGAAACTGGAATCAGCCCAGCATCTCTAACAGAGGATTCATTTAACCAACTGGGGGGGGGGGGGTGGAATACTATATAGCAATAAAAAATAAATATACTATTAACACGTGTACATATGTGGATGTCTGCAGACAATCATGCTGAGTTAAAATATCCAATCCCAACAGGCTACATAATGTGTGATTCTACTAAATAACATTTTTAAGTGGCAGCATTTTAAAAATGGGTTGAAGCTTTTGTATGGCTAAAGAAATAATCAGCAAAATAAAAATGGAACCAACCATGTGGGAAAATATATTTTCCAATGATACCTTGGACAAGCGTATGATCTCTAAAATATATAAAGAACTCACACAACTCCACTACAGGAAGAGAAACAATCCAAATACCAAATAGGCAAAGGAACTGAAGAGAAACTTCTCCAAAGAGGACATACAGAGGGCCCATAGGCATATGAAAGGATACTCAACATCACAAAAAATCAGAGAGATGCAAATTAAAACCACAATGTGATACCACCTCACACCAGTAAGAACAGCCATCATTAACAAATCAGGAAACAAGTAGTGCTGGAGAGGCTGTGGAGAAGAGGGAACCCTAGTGCATTGGTGGGAATGCAGACTGATGCAGCCACTGTGGAAAACAGTA
The DNA here is from genome assembly GCA_004024845.1 of Tonatia bakeri. Lineage (NCBI taxonomy): Eukaryota > Metazoa > Chordata > Mammalia > Chiroptera > Phyllostomidae > Tonatia > Tonatia bakeri. Next base: position 7,397 of record PVIA01018503.1, on the reverse strand, counting down.
TGGAATTTCCTCAGAAAACTAAAAACAGAACTGATTTTTGATTCAGCAATTCCACTGCTGGGATTATGTCCTAAGAATCCTGAAACACCAATTGAAAAGAAACTATGCGACCCCTATGTTCATAGCAGCTTTATTTACAATAGCCAAATGCTAGAAACAGCCTGAGTGCCAACAGTAAATGACTGGATCTCAAAACTATGGTACATTGCACAATGAAATACTATGCAGCAGAAAGAAAGAAGGATTTCCTATGCTTCATGACAACATGAATGGAACCAGAGAGCATTACGCTAAGTGAAATAAGCAAGGTGGTGAAAGACAAATACTATATGACCTCACCTATAAGTGGAACCTAATCAACAAAACAAACATGCAAGCAAAAAAGAACCAGAGACATGGAAATAAAGAACTGATGGTGACCAGAAGGGAAGAGAAAGGGAGATAATAGGGTAAAGAAGGGGAAGGGTCATGTAACATGTACAAAGGACCCATGTCAAGGACAATGGTGTGGGAATCATCTTTGGGAGCCAGGGTTCAATGGGGCATGGGAAAACAACAGGGGTAAAAATGGGAAAAACTGCAACTGAACAACAATAAAAAGTAGATTCTAGATTAGTGGTTGCCAATTGTTAGTGATGGGGTAGAAGGTGAAGACTTGGTTGTGGTCGTTAAAGGGCAATACAAAATATCTCTGTGAGTTGGAACTGTTTGGTACTTGACTTTGGTGGTGACTATATGAACCTACCAGTTGATAATATTGTATAGAACTTAATAAAAATACATGCATGAATAAGTATAAGTAAAGCTGGAAAAATCTTAATAAATTAATTGGATTGTATCAATATCCTGATCGAGATATGATATGACAGTTTTGCAAAATGGTACCATTGAAGAAACTGTACAAAGTGCACAGAGAATCTCTCTGCATTATTTCAAACAACTGCATGTAAATCTATAATTGTCAAATAAAAATTTTCATTTAAAAAGGCAATTTAAGTCTGTAATATACAAAGAAGTAAACTGCTGTAAGATCAAATAAGAGTATGAAACCACATCATTTCATTTTGGTTGATTAAATAGAGAAATGTATGAGATATAAATAAAAAGAAAATGCAGTGGGGAAATGGGAAAACAGCATAAAATCACATTTACAGTGAACAAGAGTTTAAAAAACCATAACACATTTCTCATTACTATCTCTCCTATCAGAAGATTAGCTGGATCAAGGAACTGTTCTGCATTATACCTTAATGGGAGAAATATGTTGATTATTTTAGTTAACGTTTCTGTGCAGGATTGCTAGATAAAGACCTTCATTTCACTATCAATGCCCCATGGACCATAAAAGAACAGCTTCAGCAAAGAATATAAGTCAGTAGCTATGAAAGAGTGGCACACTCCTATTTCTTTGTCTTCTAGTCCAGCCTTCAATGAGAACACACAAAGCAGCCTGGAATAAATTATACAGATTTGCAAGAGATTGGAGGGACCAAGTATTTCAACACTTGCATATCAAAATGAGGAATCTAATGCTGGAACAGTTAAGTGAGTTGTCCAAATTGTTAGGAGGAAAATCAAAATGAGAAATATGTTTGATGACAAAGCCTCTTCAAATTACCTTATATATTCAAATATTTTGTCATGAAAAGGAACCTTGGACCATTAGATAGCAGCACTGCTGGGAACACAGCAGTGAAATAGGTGGTATTTAGTAAATGAAGAGATATAGAGCTTTGCTGATTCACTTGTATATTATTTTATCATAAGAAAACTTGTTTTTTATTTATATTGTACATATGCAAGATTTTGTAAGTACATTTATATATTAATAGTCTAAGATACTCCCTTTTTAAAGGGACAGTGATTTTTCATCATCCAAAAGACAACTATGTTAAAATTCACTTGAAAGTTGGTAAACCCACACAAATCACTATTACATAGTGATATTAATTATTAGCACTTGTAATTTTTGATAATAATAGAATTAATAAAAGAGGAGGAGAAAGAGGAGAAAAAAGGCAAGGAGACTAAGAAAAAGAAAAAGAAAGAGGAGGAGGAAAAGAGAAGAAGGAGAAATGTTCTTCATTCAAGGCAACTTGGAATCCAAAATTTTATGCTGCAGTATGAAATGTGGGTAGAGACAATGCATTAACACATTTCATTTTCAGTCTCCTTATGTAGACAGCTCCCTACACAAAAACTTAGGTGCTGTTAATAGCATCCCAACCATTATTGGAGAGATTATTAAATTTTTTTAAAATTAGCACCTTGAAATTGATTAGAAAACTATTAAAATCAACTCCACTAAACCTATATTATTATTAACTAAGCACTATTATTAAGCCTTCTCATGAAATTAGTCTAGTGGACTCTTGTAGGAAAGCAACAGTCTGTTCACAATCACACAGTTTTAGAAACATACGCTATCTTAAATTTAATGCAAACGGTGAACTAGTGAATAACCTCTATTATAGATATAAAATTGTAGATTAAAAACCTCAGAAAAACTAAGGTTTAGTGTGTAGTTCTAGAAATTATGATAAGTAAACAAATATTATATAAAATAGAGTAAGACCATGACTGTGACACACACACACATATGCACACATGCCAGAACAAAGTTAGTAGAGTTGAAATGAGAGCTGAATGCCATCTGTATAGGAAAAGAAGATAAGGGCTATTTTAGGTAGGCCATGAAGCATGATAGTGGTTAATAATAACAAATATATTTGGTGAGTTTACTTTTACTAGATGCTGAACTCATTGCTTTATGTGGATTATCTCATAGAATATTAATAACAGCTTCATTCAATAGGTACCATTATTTTCCCAGGTTGCAAATGAAAACAGGTGTAGAGAGGAAAAGCATCTCACCAGATATCACACAGCTAATAAGCAGTAATATCAGGATTCAAGCCCAAGCTAAATCTGTAGTCCCTCAAAACCAGCAATTTTCAACCTTTTTCACTTCATGGCACACATAAACTATTTACTAAAATTCTGCAGCATGCCAAAATGTATTTTAGCCCTCTGACAAAAAAAGTATAGTTTTTATTCATTCACAACAGACAGCTATTGTTGTGTTAGCTGTTGTCATATTTTTGTTTGACAGACTAAGGGAAAAGAGGTCAGTGTCCCTGACTAAACAGTTAGGTATTACATGTTTCAAAAATTCTTGTAGCACATTTGTTGAAAATCACTATTCTAAACCACTGTAATACATTCATTAGAGTTCAGCAGAGGTTTACTTTAGGAAAAGGAATTGCAAGAGTTACCACTAACCTTAGCAAATATGAGAAGTTTAAAAGTATTTGGTCTATTCAGTGAAGGTGAATAGTCTGATTTTGATTAACTGTATTTTACTCTTAAAGAGAAAATAAAAGCATAGTTGTAAATTATGTCAGGATTATATAGGAAGTGGAACTTAATCAACAAACATACAAGCAAAGCAAAATATAACCAGAGATGTTGAAATTAAGAACAAACTGACAGTAACCAGAGAGGAGGTGGGAGGAGATAATGGGGGGAACAGAGGGAGAGTTTTCAGGAACAACTATAAAAGACACATGGACAAAACCAAGGGGGGTGGGATCAGGGGAGGGAAGTGGGGATTGTTGGAGTGGGAGTGGTAGGGGGCAAATGGAGACAACTGTACTTGAACAACAATAACATAAAATAAATAAATAAAAAGAAAGAAAGAAAAATAAATAAAAATGAAGAACATTTGTGTTTAATCTGTCATGTAATGGGGAGCAGAGAATTCCAGTGTTACGAGATTGTAACAGACCCCATGGAGCATACCAAAACCTTGATCTTGTGGTTTGAGTTGCCCAATCTAGCCCTAGAACAGAAACTACAAATATTCCACACATGGACTAAGGGCATGTGCCCCAAGTCATGTCTCTTTCTCTCAGTCTGCAGTTTGCTTTGACCTCTCCATGTGACCCCTTGAGGCATGACTTGTACTCCTTATAGGTCTTATGAGTAATAAGCTCCTGTATTTCAATTTCTCTGTCTGTTCTTCAACTGTTGTTCACCATCTGACACCCTGTGTTCCACTTAACAGATGTCAATCTAACAAAATCATAACATGTGAGGATGTCAAAGATCTCAAGTATTTGCAGGCAATTGACAGCCTAAAAATAATTAATCCAGACAGTAGAAAAATAATTGATCTAGATAAACTGAAACAGAAACAATTGAATATACAAAAGAAAGCATTTTAAAAATTCCAACTGAGACTTCCGGCCAAGATGGGGCATAAGTAGACACACTGTGCCTCCTCGCACAACCAAAAGAAGGACAACAACAAATATAAAAACAAAAAATAACTAGAACTGCCAGAAAATAGAACTATATGAAAGTCTAACAACCAAGTACTTAAAGGAGAAACATTCATCCTGACCGGTAGGAGGGGTGGAGAAGGGCAGCTGGATGAAGAGGACTCTCAAAAAAGTCGTGGTTTGAGGACCAGGGCAGACGAAGGTGGCAGCTGGTGAACCAAGTGACGTGGCAGCTGGTGGAGCTGGCAAGGCAGCGGCTGGTGGAGCAGGTGATCCCACATTTGCATGTGGATAAACCAGGAGGAACAACTGGAGAGAGAGACAGACCACACCACCCAGGATTCCAGCACAAGGAAATAAAGCCTCAAAACCTCTGAGTGAAAAAACCTATGGGGGTGAAGTCAGAAGGAGAAACTCCCAGCCTCACAGGAGAGTCTGTTGGAAAGACCAACAGGGTCCTAAACATACACAAAACCAACCACCAGGGAATTAGCACGAGAAGGGTCCAATTTGCTTGTGGCCAGCAGAGGAAGTGACTGAAAGCCACTGAGAGCCCAGCAAGAGGAATTGTTCCCTCTCAGACCCCTCCCCCAAAGAGGGCGCCACAACACAGAGACGTGAGTTCCCCTATCATGGCTAACACCTAAGGCTCTGCCCCTTACTTCATAACAGGCCAACCAAGTCCAAAAAAAAAAAAAAAAAAAAAAGGCCCAAATGAAAGAATAGATCAAATCTCCAGAAAAAAATACAACTAAGCAATGAAGAGGTAGCCAACCCATCAGACGCAGAGTTCAAAATACTAGTAATCTTATGCTCACAGAAATGGTTGAGTATGGTCGCAAAGTAGAGGTAAAAGTGAAGGCTGTGAAAATTGAAATAAATGAAAATATACAAGGAACCAACACTGATGGGAAGGAAATCAGGACTCAAATCAATGTTTTGGAGCAGAAGGAAGAAATAAGCATTCAACCAGAACAGAATGAAGAAACAAGAATTCAAAAAATGAGGAGAGGCTTAGGAACATCCAGGACAACTTTAAACATTCCAACATCCATCATAAGGGTGCCAGAGGGGACAAGGAAGATAAGAAATTGAAAACATAATGAAGGAGAACTTCCTTAATCTGGCAAAGAAAATAGAATTCCAGAAAGTTCAGGAAGCCCAGAGTGTCCCAAAAATGTTGGACCAAAGGAAGCACACACCAAGGCACATCATAATTAAGTTACCCAAGATTAAAGATAAGAAGAGAATCTTCAAAGCAGCAAGAGAAAAGAAGAGAGTTATCTACAGGTCAATTCCCATAAGACTCTCAGCTGATTTCTCAAAAGAAACCTTGCAGGCAAGAAGGGGCTGGAAAGAAGTATTCCAAGTAATGAAAAGCAAGGACCTACATCCAAGATTGCTCTATCCAGCAAAGCTAGCATTTAGAATGGAAGGGCAGATAAAGTGCTTCCCAGATAAGGTCAAGTTAAAGGAGTTCATCACCAAGCCCTTATTATATGAAAGGTTAAAGGGACTTATCTAAATTGAAGAAGACCAAAAACTATGAACAGTAAAATGACAACAAACTCACAACTATCAACAACCAAACCTAAAGAAAACAAAATTAAAAACAAACTAAGCAAACAACTGGGAACAGGAACAGATTCACAGAAATAGAGATCATATGGAGGGTTATCAGTTGGGATGGGGAGGGGGCAATTGGGGAAGAAGATACAGGGAATAAGAAGCATAAATGTTAGGTACAAAATAGACAGGGGGAGATTAAGAATAGGATGGGAAGTGGAGAAGCCAGAGAACTTATATGTATGACCCATGGCCATGAACTAAGGGGGAGGAATGATGCTGGGATGGAGGGTACAGGGTAGAGGGGAAAAAGAGGGAGAAAAAATGGGAAAACTGTAGTAACATAATCAATAAAATAGATTTTAAAAAATAAAAATATTCCAACTGCATTCTCAGTAAGATTCAGTGTGATTACATTTATAAAAAAAAAAAAAACAAGAACTTGGATATAAGCATAAGAATGATAAAAACAAAAGGGCCAATAAAAAGGCAGAATATAAAATCAAAATTAAATAATGCAAAATAAGGGAAAATATTAAAAATACAAGAAAAAATACAAAAATTTATGCTGGCCAGTCAAACACTAATAAGGTTTTTTTTAAATTACTTTATTGTTCAATTAGTTGTCTGTATTTCCCCACCGCCCACCACAGCCAAATCCACTCCCCCTTCCTTCCACACTCCCCCTTGGTTTTGTCCATGTGTTCTTTATAGTAGTTCCTGAAAACCCTTCTCCCCAGTATCCTCTCATCCCGGCCCCCTGGATATTGTTAGACTGTTCTTAATTTCAAAGTCTCTGGTTATATTTTGTTTGCTTTTTTCTTTTGTTGATTATATTACAGTTAAAGGCCAGGTCATATGGTATTTTTCCCTCACCACCTAGCTTATTTCACTTAGCATAATGCTCTCCAGTTCCATCCATGCTATTGCAAAGGGTAGGAGCTCCTTCTTTTGCTCTGCTGCATAGTATTCCATTGTGTAAATGTACCATAGTTTTTGTTTGTTTGTTTGTTTGTTTTTCTTTAATTTTTATTTTTATTTTAATGATTGTTTAAGTACAGTTTTTTCCCCTTTACTCCCAATCAAGCCCACCCATCCCCCTCCCATCTTCCCTCCCATTACCACCCTCCCCCTAGTTTTTATCCATGTGTCTTTTAACTTTGTTCCTGCAAACCTTCCCCTTTTCCCCTGAAATTCCCTCTTCTCTCTCCTCTGGCCACTTCCTGCCTGTCCCCTAATGCAGTGTCTTTGACTATATTTTGCTTGTTTCTTTGTTTTGTTGTTTAGGTTCCTGTTAAAGGTGAAATCATGTGGTATTTATCTTTCACTGCCTGGCTTATTTCGCTTACCATAATGCTTTCCAGTTGCATCCATGCTGTTGCAAAGGGTAGGAGCTCCTTCTTTCTTTCTGCTGCATAGAATTCCATTGTGTAAATGTACCAGAGTTTTTTGATCCACTCATTTACTGATGGGCATCTAGGTTGCTTCCAGCATTTAGCTATTGTAAATTGTGCTGCTATGAACATGGGGGTGCAAAGGTTCTTTTGG
>PVIA01018502.1:0-12613 GCA_004024845.1 Tonatia bakeri | reverse complement strand
GTATTTTGCTTCTTTGGGTTGAAGGGCTCTGCATATATCAGCTAAGTCCATTTCCTCTAAGGCATTATTCAATGCCACAATATCTTTGTTGATATTTTTTTGGAATATCTGTCCATTTTTGAGAGTGGGGTGTTAAAATCCCCTACTATAATTGTGTTGCTGTCAACATCTTTCTTAAAGTCCTCTAAGATTTTCTTTACGTATTTGGGTGCTCCTATGTTGGGTGCATATATATTTACAATGTTTATGTCTTCTTGGTGGATTCATCCCTTGAGTATTATGAAATGACCTTCTGGGTCTCTTTTTATGACCCTTTTTTTGAAGTCCATTTTGTCTGATATGAGTATTGCTACCCCAGCTTTTTTCCCCCTGTCCATTTGCTTGGAAAATTTGTTTCCAGCCCTTCACTTTCAGCCTGTGCAGGTCTTTTATCCTAGGTGGGTCTCTTGTAGACAGCATATGTGTGGGTCATGTTTTCTTATCCATTCAGCTATTCTATGTCTTTTAATGGAGCATTTAATCCATTTACATTTAAGGTTATTATTGATAGGTACTCATTCATTGTCATTTACGTACCTGTGTTTCTCTCTCCCTCTCTCTCTCTCTCTCTCTCTCTTTTCCTTCCTTTCCTTAAAGCAGTCCCTTTAGAATCTCTTGCAGAGCTGGTTTGGTGGAGGTGTATTCTTTTAGACTTCTTTTGTCTAAGAAGCTTCTTATTTGGCCTTCTATCTTGAGAGCCTTTCTGGGTAAAGTAGCCTTGGTTGCAGACCTCTGGTTCTCATTACTTGGAATATTTCTTGCCATTCTCTTCTACCTTGGAGTATTTCCATTGAGAAGTCAGCTGCTAGCCTTATTGGGGCTCCTTTGTATGTTACTTCCTGTTTTTCCCTTGCTGCCTTTAAGGTTCTCTCTATGTCTTGAAATTTTGCCATTTTAATTATTATGTGTCTTGAGGTGGGCCTCTTTGGGTTCCTCTTGATTGAGACTCTCTGTGTTTCCTGGATTTGTGTAACTTTTTCTCCCCTCAAAAACTAAACATACTCTTATACAATCCAGCAATCATGTTTCTTGGTATTTCTCCAAAGGAGTTGAAAACATATCCACACAAAAATGTGCACACAGATGTTTACAGCAGCTTCATTCGGAATTCCCCAAACTTGAAAACAATATATCCTTCATTAAGTTCATGAAAAATAAACTGTGCTACAACCATACAGTGAAATATTACTCAGCACTAATGTGGTATCAACTCATGAAAAGGCCTGGAGGAAACCTAAATGCATATTGCTAAGTGAAAGAAGCCAGTCTAAAAAGGTTGTATACTGTATGATTGTATGACTTCAAGAATAGGACATTCCAGAAAAGGCAAAACTACTGAGAGTAAAAGATCCCTGTGGTGTGAGGTGTTGACAGTAGGGGAAGCTATGTGTGCATAGAAGCAGACATACAGATGCCTGTACTTCCCACTTGGTTTTGCTTTAAACCTAAAACTGGTCTAAGAAATATTTTTTTAAAAAACATAGTAAAGTACATTGTTGTGAGGCTGAAGACCAAAGAAATATATGCTCATGTTACCCAGGGTGAGAAAAATGCTAAACCCTCTGGGCTAGTGCTGGCTGGCTCACATGTTTCAAAAAGCAATACAACATCAAAAATGTTAAATTTGCAGGTGTTGGAGGTTCTTAAGATGAGGAGGCTATGAAAGAACTTTTTAAATACTTTCATGGCAAATGAACCTATATAATGCAAATGGTCTCCAAAGTTCCTGATTTTAAATTATTGAAAGACTATGCAATTATTTGTTTTAAACACACACACACACATGTGGGCAAAAGTAGATTTTATACACACACACACACACACATATATATGAGAGAGCAAGAGAGAGAGAGGTCTTTAAACATAAACACACATAAAACAAGGTTACATATTGATGAAAATGCTGTGACCAAAGGCTCACAGGGACCTGATCTTGTATTTTCCCTAGAAGCAAATTCATTCATAGAGCATAACTACCATGGATAATTAGAGTTGACTGAACTTTTACTTGTCCAAAATTGGAAGCAACCATGTTCTTCAGTAGGTGGATGTATAAACAAACTGAGGTATATTCACACATGGAATGTTCTTCTGTGATAAAGAGAAATGAGCTATCCAGCCATGAAAAAACAAGGATAAATTTTAAATGCATATTGGTAAGTAAAAGAAGCCCATATAAAAAAGGCTACAAACTATAATAATCTACTTAGATGATCTTCTAAAAAAGGCAGAACGATATAGAGAGTAAAACATTATTAGCTGTCAGTTTAGGGGTGAGGGAAGGGGGATGAATAGGTGAAATGCAAGATTTTTAGGGCAGTGAAACTATCATGTATGCTATTATAATTGTAGATACGAGGCGCTATACATCTATCAATGCTCATTGAACTTTACAGCAAAAAAGAGTGAACCTTAATAAACACAGATTAAAAACATATCATTAGGTGATTAGGGGAAGCCCAGGTTTGAATACAGAATGTGATAAGGCGATCTAACTTTATTACAAATGCATCAAACAACCTCATTGCAGTACTTAGTGGGAAAAGTGGTTATCTAAATAACTTTGGACTTCTGGTCAAGATGGTGATGTAGGCAGACATGGCTCACCTCTTCACAAAACTGCATCAAAGTTACAACTAAAATATAAAACAACCATCACTCAGGAATGTCAGATGGAAGTCTAGCAACTATGGAATAGAAGAAACCATATCCATCCAGACTGGTAGGACGGGCAAAGATGCAGAACGAGGCTGGCCCCACACCCATGTGGATAAAAATCCAGTAGGGATATCTCAGGAGCAAGTAGTCGCAGCCCCACACCAGGCCCCCCAGCCCAGGATTCCAGTGCCAGGAAGATAAGTCCCAACAACTTCTGGCTACAAAAACCAGTGTGGATGGAGTCAGTAGAGGAGGATTCTGGAGCCCTAACCAGTTCTTCTTGGGGAACCCACACACAGACTCACCTGCTCATACTTGCTCCCTCTGAGCTCCAACACTGGCATAGCAGCTTAAAAGGCACTAGTGGTATACTGGGAGAAAATGAAGTGTCTGGCATCAGGGTGAGCTGAGGCCATTGTTCCTTTGCTAAATCCTCCCCCCACAGAGCTGATAAACTGGTGCCATATCTGAGACTCCGTCAACAGGGCTAACAATATTTGCCCCACCCTGGGTATCCACAGGGCCTCTGCCCCACCCAACTTACAGGCCCACCCAAGCTGCTTTTCCATAAGAATGGCTGGTTTGGGCTCCTAAATCCTATCAAACAAGCAACAACTGTCTTCATTGAGCCCTAGTGGCAGTCAGATTAGATTCACAGCTTGGCTCTGCCTGGGAATCTCCAAGCCTAGCACAAGTAGCAGCCGTCTCAGATTGCTTTATAGCTCAGGAAGGGTGGCCCTGGGCCAAACAAAAGTGGGGCTCACCTTGGCCTGCACTGTCTGGGAAACCCCAGAGCCAGGACACCTAGTGGACAGCTATACACCACATTGGAACACCATCACCCTGCATAACTGATCCTCCACAGAGGGCAGAGGTTGGTGCTAAGTGGTCACAGCCAATCCTTGCAGCTGACTGGCCTGGGTCCCTCCCATTGATCTGCCAATAGCAACCAAGGCTCAACTACAAGAGGAGAGTGTACTCAGCCCACATGGAGGGTGCACCTCCAGTACCCAGCTTGGGTGATAGGGGAGGCTGTGGCCACTGGACCTTGTAGGACACCTACTTCATTAGGCCATGCTACCAAGACATGGAGTCAAACAAGCTCTACCTAATACATAGAAACAAACACAGGGAGGCTGCCCAATGAGGAGACAAAGAAACATGGACCAAATGAAAGGACAGGTCAAAACTCAGGACAACTGTAATAGCATAATCAGTAATATATCATTTAAAAAAGAAAATTAAAAAACTTTGGAAATTAGTAGAATCTGTAAGACTAACGACAAAAGCAATTGTACATTAGCACTGTACTCTAGTTGATAAACTTGATTCCCACAGGGAGAATGTGTTAACAATTCAGATATTGCTATTCATATATACTTAAATAAGTAAATAAATGTCAGATGATAGGAGCCATGATTCTCATTGTTGATTTTGCAGATAAGCAAGGGGAGAAGGCTAGAATGATCTACATGCTAACAGACTAGAGTTGGAAACATCAATATAAACTCATATTCAGCTTAATATAGCTATAGATGGTTACATATAGATTATGTGTAGATATGTGTACACGCAGCTAGTATGCATACATATTTTCTTGCTATCAGTTGAGAGGGCCTGAAGCAACAACACATCAAGAAGCAACAGTCAGCCTTGGCTGATATGGTTCAGTGGATTGAGCACCAGCCTGCGAACCAAAGGGTCACTGGTTCGATTCCCAGTCAGGGCACATGCCTGGGTTGTGGGCCAGGTCCCCAGCTGGGGCACACAAGAGGCAATCATACATTGATGTTTCTCTCCCTCTCTATCTTCCTCCCTTCCTCTCTCTCTCAAAATAAATAAATAAAATTCTTAAAAAAAAAAAAGAAAGAAACAGTCACATCTACCACCCAGATTTTGGTTTCTAATACAATTTTCCAGTAAAAGGAACCAGGGATACCTGGAGAAATGGTTGATTCCAGTGCTAGGGCAGGGGATATAAAAGATAAAAGGCCCTTCTATCTCACATCTCACTCTCTCAAGGAAGCATTTCTTATCTTCCAAGTTAGAATACAATTCCCAAAACACACCATACTCACATTGACATGTTTCTTATGAAGTCATGTTTTGTATGATTAACACTGGGGCTCTAGATTAGGCCGCCTTGATTTGAAATTTAGCTGTTATTTAATAGCATTGTAATTTTGTGCAAGTTAGTTTGGCATTTTGGGGCTGAAGCTTGCTTTTTTAGAAAATAGGAATAATTATACTCATAGTCTTTGAGAGAATTGAATGTAATAATATAGGTAATCGTACATATGATCAATATTTTTCATAAAGTAATGCTATTCTATTTTAATGTCCATAAGAGCAGGCATAAATACCTTTTGGGACCCTGAGATTGCTATAATAAAACAGTTTAGTCATTTCAAAGCATTCAGCACCACCTATGGTTTCTTCAAATTCATTGTTTTTAATGGCCCTGGCTGGTATGGCCCAGTGGATTGAGCACCGACCTATAAACCAAACGGTTGCTGGTTTGATTCCCAGTCAGGGCACATGCTTGACTTGCAGGCCAGGTCCCTGGTTGGGAGCATGTGAGAGGCAACCAACTGATGTTTCTCTTGCACATTGATGTTTTTTCTTCCCCTCTCTCTGAAAATTAACAAATAAATTAAAAAAAAATTCAATGTTTTTAATAGATTGTATTTAGGAATTTTTTTTATGTTATTAGAAAATGCATTGGTATTAAATGACTGTGTTGGGTAAAATTACATCCAAGGGCATTTAAATAACAGTTCATGGTTGCAGAACTGGGGTTGAGTGGTAAAATAATTTTCCTTTTCTAGCCAGTATTTAAAAGTGGAATTCAATTGCATTCAGCACTCTTCAGCTAAGCCATCACTGTACACATAGACATTCAATACAGAAAAAGGGAAAATACTATTGTTTTCATTAGTAGAAGAAAAGGAAAGATTAACAGTGATGTCTTTTCCCTTCCCTCACCTTTTTTTTTTGCATTGTTGAACTGTAGAAAATCTTTTTATATTTGTGACCTGTAGTGAGTTTCTAAATATATGGTGTTTCAAAAATATTTTGAAAGTCCAGTAAATCCAAGAACATGGATTTTATACAGTGGTGTTCCCTAGGATGCATCTTGACATAAAAATCATGGCAATCCTCAGACCAGTTTTTCAAGCCAGAAATTAGAAAAGTTGGGAATGTGTTGTCAGTATTAATAGAAAATATTTAAAACATCCTAAATTTGCAGCAACAACAACAACAAAAATACAGGATCCAAATAGCCACTGTCCAGCCACTGTATTTTGGCAGCAATTGTGTGGTACCTGGACAAATGCCCAGGACACTGTCTGTCTTTCACTGAACAAACCTTAACTACTACATATACTCAGAGAGTTGATTGTTTATGAGAGAAACTAAGAGAAGCAATCACTCAAATGCCATCTCTGAGCAGGGAATGGTACAGATCCTGATCTTGCTGAAGTATTTTATCCAAAGGTTTAGAAACTTGGGAGAGGGATATTGGGGGCACTAGTGATAAATGCATTTTTTCTGGGAGTGACAGAAAGGTGCAGAGGGGGGCACAGAGGAGTTTGCCAGCTCCTATCAAGCCAGATTCCCCCTTTTCTTTCTCCCTCCCCCCATGCATTTGAAAAATGAAAGGATTTAGACTCTCTTTGAGTCACCACATGCTCCCTAATTATCATAGAAATGAAAGTGGTGCATCAAAAGAAAGGCAATCAGGGCCAAATGATAGAGAAATGTTTTGAGACAGACCAAAGAAGGCTTTTTGGGAAATCTAAGCTTTACCTCCAAAGTTAAGCCATCATTTGAGAAAGTTATAAAGAATGTATATGCCTTACTTCTGATCATAAAGGACCATCTTGTATCTTATCAACATTCCTCTAAAGAACTAGAAAAAGACAAAATGCAAAAAGCATTTGTTTGAAAGCATTGGGAAGTCAGAGTACTTAGGTCATCCATATTCAGTGTAATTACCGATGGAGTTGGATTTACCTTCCTAACTCACCATGTTCTCTATTTGCCACACCTGCTATATATTCCTTTTTTTTCTTCCTTGTCTTATTTTGAATTAACTGTTTAAAAAATCACTCCATTCTTTGCTTTCTATTAGGAGATAGTCTTTTACTCCTGTTTTAGTTGTTACACCAGGTATTACCACATGCATCCTATAGATTAGTGCTTTTACCACTTCCTGGGTAATATAAGGGTTGTAGCATAATTTTAATGCCTTTTGCCCCTCCATTTTGTGCTGCTATTGTCATGCATTTTGAGTGTGTATACGTGTGTGCACATACATGTATACACATAGTATTTTCCTCCTTCCTCTGGTGTTTATCGGTGTGATAGTTACTAATAACAATAAAACTTGTCATAAATTCTTGACAACTAGTTTTATATATCCAGATGTATCAGACTTTATATATCCACATATGTGGAGGCAGCTAGATATTGTACCTGGATGTTTGCATATAATGAGCATAATGAAATTATAAAAACATGCAAGAAAAGATTGTCCTAGCTCTCTTATAAATTACTGTATAACTTAGGTCCAGTCATTTTTTTCTCTAGATCCAAGATATTTATACAAGTCCTGTCCAGAAAAAGTCCAGCCATTATTGATGTAATGAGAACGGTTTACAGGACATCCATGTAACCCGGCAGCCAAGGAGAATGGACTGGAATGCACATGTGTGAACAATGAGAACTTCACTGTACTAGTCAGTGGGAGAGGTAGATGCCATTGAGTGAGCGTGTGTACTGCGTGGCTGTCGCATTCAAAATAACTGAGCAAAAACGAATCAGCATTAAATTTTGTGTTAAGCTTGAACATTCCTCCTTGGAAACTACTCGGATTATTCAGAAACCCACAGCTATGGGGAGCTGGTGATTGGCAGCTTCATCATGACAACACACCCACTGATGCATCACATCTCATGCAGACTGTTTTGGTGAAACATCAAATCACCCACGTGATTCAGCCCCCCTACAGCCCTGATTTGTCTCCCTATGACTTCTGACTTTTCCCCAAACTAAAATCACCTTTGAAAGGGAAGACATTTCAGACCATCAATGAGATTCAGGAAAATAAGATGGGGCAGCTGATGGTAACTGGGAGAACTGTGTGAGGTCTCAAGGTGCCTACTTTGAAGGGAAATGAGGCATCATTGTCTGTGTACAATGTTGCTTGTATCTTGTATTTTCTTCAATAAATGTCTCTATTTTTCATATTACATAGCTGGATACCTTCTGGACAGACCTTGCATGACTTGAACAGGATGTTGGACTGGGTTATCTCTGAAGATGATTACATCAATATTCCAACTATGCCTCCCACAGGTTCTAATGAGCCAGTTCTTCACTGAATAGGCTCAGCTGGACTGGGCCAATTTCATCACCAATGAAATTTCAATCATTTGAAAGTTTCTGAAATTGTTAGAGAAGATAAGACATTTGCATAGCACATTTTACAAAGGTAGTTCTATCTCCAAAGCTTAATATACATCAAATAATATAAAACTCACAGCAAGGTAGAATTTTTTAAAAGACCAGTTATAGAAAAAATTTTTTAGCTAATTTATTCAGTCAGTACTATGAGCACAGTCAGACATTAAGACAGCTGATTTGGACTGACTTTATTCTCCTGAAGAAAAGCATTTTAGAGATGTAGTTAGGTTCCCTGCCTAGATTACAAATTTTTCAGGAGCAGGAAGAATGGTATCTTATTTCACTGAGAGTCTCCAATTTATTTCTTAGTACTTTAAATTCATCAGAAAGGATGTAAATGTTTCTTTAGTTAATATTTTAAAACTTAACCTTCTGTTAGCTCTCTTAAGTAATTTCAGCCACCTAGTCTTGTGCGCGTTGTGTACAGATCTGTGTATGGATCATATAAAATACGTCTTGACACTTCTGCCATGAAAACAGTTGTGTCGACAAAATTCTTTAAATGTATCTTATGCTGCCATGTAAGTGCATTTTTTAGGACAATTCATTCCCAGAGGTCAAGCTTGCCCTGAAAAGGAATGTTAGCCAAAAGGAAGGCTGAGGGGTCACATACTCCTCCCTAAAGATATCCATATTAAAAGTTTTCCAGATACTTTGCTCATTTTATCATCAAGTTGTTTATGTTCAGAAATGCAGCTCATGTGAACACCGAAAGATAATACAGAAAAGAGGACTAATACACAGCACAACTCCCAGTGCGCTCACCCGTGCAGGGTTCAGCTGCTAAGTATCTCGTGCTACATCAAGCTCTGTTGGGGGCTAGGGTGAGACTCATGGAGCCTGGTGTTTCTGGGTGTGTTCATCAACCTACTACCAGCTATAGGCTTGGACTTCTGTGGGGATCAGCTCATCCCTCACTACAGCTGTGAGCTGTCCTCTCTCTTCCCTCTGTCCTGCTCTGATGCCTCCACCAATTTCATTGTTTTTCTCTGTTCCACCTCCTGAATGGGTTTGGAACCTGCATCCTAATTGTTTATTCCTGCACTCTCATTGTCTCCGTCATCCCAAGCACCAGCTTCTTCTCAGGTAGAAGAGAGACCATCTCCATTTGCGCCTCCTGCCTCACTGCAGTGTTCCTGTTTTACAGGTCAGCTTTCTTTTGCTATTGCGTACCAAACTCAGGTTCACTGCAGTTGATCACCTCTGCACAGTACAGTGTGGTCGCTCCCTTAGTAAATCCCCTCATCTACAGCTTGAAGAACAATGGGGTAAAAGCAGCTGTGAGAAGGACCTTAGAAAATATTTCCAGTATTTCAGGTAGCTGACCACAGTCAGAGGATGATGGAGAATTTATTGACAATAAGAGAACTTCCTGATTGTTTCAGATATTGGGAGCAGGAAAGATTCTTAGAAGTTCATAGGGCTAGCAAAATGATCAAGAGACCAATATCAAGAATGAAAGAAGGGAATATTTCTTTTTATGCTAGGTAATATTTCATCATATTGCCGTTTCATGGTTTGTTTATCTATTACCAGGTTAAGAACATTTAGGTTGTTTACAGTTTCTGTCTATTGCAATGAAAACTGATATGAATAGCCCTGGCTGGTGTGGATTGCTGTGGTATATGGTAAGTGTCAGTTTAACTTAATAAAAACAAATTTCCAAGCTGCTTTCCAGAATGGCTGAACAAGTTTACACTCCCACCAGAAATGTATGAGGGACTCAGGTACTCTGCAACATTGCTGCACTTGGTGTGGTGTTTTTAAATGTGTGTGCATAATAGCAAAGCTGCACAACAATAAAGCAAAAACTGACAGAGCTGACATATAAAGACAAATGCACAATTGTGGTTGGAGATTACAACACTCTCCTCTCAATAATCCATAGTAAAAGTAGAAAAACAATTCATAACTTGACTACAGGTTATAACTATGGAAAGGGTCTGAAGAACACTATAAAATAAATTGATTCTGGTTGACATTTAGAGAACAGTACACTGAAAACAGCATCATGCACATTCTTTTGAAACACACATGGAACACTCACCAAGATGTTTTATTCAACGGGAAAAACAAACTCAACAAATGTAAAAGAACTGAAGTCATATAAAGTATGTTTTCTAACCACACGCAGAAATTATAGTTTATTCTAGAGACAAACTGAACATCAACAACAGAAAGATATCCAGAAAAACCCGCAATATTTGCAAATTGAATCACCCTCTTATAAATAAAAAATGAACAAGAGAAGAAAAATTAGAAAATGTTTTCAATTGAAGGAAGTTGAAATGTAGCATATAAAAATGTGGACAGAAGCTAAAGCAGTGCATACAGAGAAATACATAACATTAAATGTTTGTACTAGAATACAAAGAACATCTAAGCTTCAATCTTAAGACACAAGGAAAAGAAGAGCAAATTAAATCCAAAGTACGTCAACAATTAGAAATAATAAAAATGAAAGCAGGACTGATGTCGTCACGATAGCAACATAGGTCATTCTGACTTCAGTCCCACTAACAGGAAGACTGCTAGCAACTGTCCATAGACAAGACAGCGTCCTGAAAATCCCAGAACCAGGGCTGAGGCTAACCACCGCCCAGGACCCCAGACACTGAGAAGGACCACATTAGAAAGTTACGGAGAGCTACTACCCTTTGACCACTGCACCCCTCCACCAAGACAACACAGCGCCACACCAAGAGCATGCCCCCAGGACTACCGTTTCTCCAGTGGGAAAAAGAGGACCCACGGTGGACATCTAGCTCACTCAGGGTGTGGCACCCTTCCTGGGAGGCCAACTCAGGTCTCACCTCACTGGGATAACTGGGGGAATTCACCAGACTTGACCACTTGGGATCAGACACGAACAGAGAGGAGGAACAGGGCGAAAAACATGTATGTACTCACATGTTGTTAGAAATTTAAAAGACTGAAACTCCTAAGTGTTGTTAAGATTATGAAACAGTAAGAATCCTATGCCTCTGGTGGTGGGGATGTTCACCTATGCAACTATATGGGCCTGAGACTGCCACCCCACAAGGGGGTCGAGTCATTACATTTTATCAATCTGGCATGGGCAAAAGTACTTGGTCACATAAAAGTATCTTCTCTGCTGACTGGCTCCTTTGATCATCACAATTTGTGTCACTGGTGTTGATATTCCCCAAGTCATGTGGACGGGGGGAAAGAATTTAAAAGCGAACTGTGGGGCCCTGGATAGCTTCCCTGTGATTTCCTAAATGAAGCCTCCAGCTCCTTACAGCTCCACAGGAAACTGCTACCCAACCTGCCACCTTTCAAAGTCCCTACACATCCACCCAAGTGTCAAAGCCCTTGTTTTGCTCCAACACTTTTGAACACTTTTCCTGAGGAGAGTGCCTGATGCTTCTTACACATTCCAACTCTTCTAGTTAATTAGAGTTTGGCATTTGGTGGTGACTTCAGGGAATTCAAAAAATGGACTCATCTATCTCCCAAGCCACCAAATTCAGTTGGCCAATTTACTGACTGCCTTCCTGTTGGATTATATGTGGAAACTGCCTGCTTCACTGATACTTTAGCTCAGTATTTAGACCCACACAGACAACTAAAAGTACAGAGGCCCATGTGATTTCATCTGGATCATATGAGAAGTTTCACCGATACATCTTGTAAGAATCTGAGTGTTTTTCCTCTGTGCTTAGTTAGGTAGAAAGACGTAACTAACGGTGTAAGTTATATAACGCAGTCTTCATTAGAGATAATCTATTTTCCTGCCATCATTGAGACTTCCAACTAAGGAAAATGAAAATTGTCTGCTGGTTCAACAAATGAGCTCTAGAAGGATTCGTTCTTGTGTACAAAAAGAACACTGGACTACGGATGACTCCTTGCTGCATGGACAGACCAGAGCAAAAAGATGTCTTCTGTGCCAGAAGTGTCAGGAGCTGGGTAACGTGCTTCATGATTTCTGTAATGGTCTTTGTCCACACCACCGCCACCATACCCAGAGACTTACAGGTTGTGTTGAGGACCCTCTTCTCACAGGGGCTTTTCATCATTCTTTCTTTGTGCTGGAGCTCACCTCTGGACTCTCAGCACCAGCTGTATCAGGGCTTTAAGAGTTTTTTCTCCAAGGATTTTGTCATCAGTTACTCTTACTAGCTACTCAATCATGTCTCTCTATGCTTCCAAAGTATTGTTAAATATTGGTTTTGTTGAGTTCTTGCATTGTTGCTACAAATTGTATTAATCATAAATTTTACATTTAAGAGAAGTTGAACCAAGCAGGTTCCTACCTATGGGGAAACATGTCACAGCAGACCAGGAGTTCCTGGGGGCCTAGAATCCCCCTCTTCTTCCAAAAGTCTAATCACATCTGCTAAAGAGAGTTCAATGTTTTGTTCTTATTTACCTCCCTATCAATTCTAGTGGCCAATATTATAGGTGGTGAAAGGAGAAAAAG
>PVIA01018501.1:0-12615 GCA_004024845.1 Tonatia bakeri | reverse complement strand
GAGAAGAGATGAGAGATCCTTTGGCTATATATAGTGTAAATTGTGATCTTCCACCCCACTATCCACATTTTAAAAAGTATGGAAAGAAGATAAGACTCTTAGTGGAGAGGAAAGTGTTGTTAGTTGGATCTACAAAGCCATGAGGCAGCAAGAGGTCAGATTCTGAGGTAAGGTAGGAATAAAGAATAGTAAATAGGGGCAGTGTGTAAAAGAATAGAGATAACCCCTACGTTAGTAGAGTTTTGGAAATTGCGAAGTGAGCCAAGATCTGTGAGGGGTGTTAAGTTGTATTTACAAGTGTATGGAATAAGTCTTATTTATAGTGATATTGAAGCAACAATCTTGCGGCAGATTCTATGAGATCTAGACAACAAGAATAAGGAGCATAGAATCTTGAGTGGTGTACCAATGGGACCCAAGTGAGGGACAGTAAATTATCCACACACTGTGAATGAGATAATAGGGGGAACCTATCAAACAACAGTATAACCAGCCAAGCAAAGAAGATTATGTAGAAAGAAAAAAAATAGTAATGAAATAAAAAATGTCAGAAAAGAGAGAAAAAGATAATATAAATTTACAGGCAAAGACAAACAAAAACAAACAAACAACAACAACAAAAAAAGAAGATGTATTGCAGGAGAGATAGATTCAGAGCGGAAGTAATAGCACTAAGAAGGATGGAAGAGAATCATAAGGAATTGAGAGATATAAAAATATTAAGAGTTTAAAAAAATAAAAAGTTGCTTAATAAACAAAAACAAGATAAAATCAAACAATCAAACAACAACAGCAGGATAAGGGGGAAAAAAGAAAGAAAGAAAGAAAGAAAAAGAGAAGAAAACACACACACTCACACAGAGAAAAAGAAAAAATAAACAAAGAAACAACAACAACAACAAACAAAAGCAAAAAAAACACCCTCTTGTTGGTTTCTGACTGGCCAAACCAGTCTTTCTGCACCTGCCAGCTGAAGCAGGGTGAGGAGTGGTTAGACTTCCTTTCACCCTTCTAAGACAGAACGCAGTCAGACTCAGGGCAGGCCACTAGCTTTTCCCAGAAAGGATTGCTGCCTCAGTCTGGGCTCAGGGTGCAAACTGCGGAGTTGGCAAGGGGTTGCGTCCCTCCCCCAGCTTCGCCACCACAGGCTCTACACTCAGTGAAGCACCCGCCTCTCTTCCGGGTTCGCGGTGCCTGGACCAGGCCTGCGAGGATTCTCGTACTTCCCCTCCATGGGCTCTAGGTTCGAGGGAAGCACCGTCTCTCCTCCGGTTTCGGGATGGACCCTCCTGGGTTTGGGAGGGGTCATGTACTTCCCTTTGCCCTTGTCACGCCGCGGGTCCCAGGACCCCGGAAGTGCTGTGTCTTTTTTGGGTTCCCGGGCCCAAGAGTCAGGTATCCCAGCAAGGCACGTGCCAGCTCCAAATCACCTCAGCTCTGGAAGCCCTTCCCTTGTTCACAGCCGTGGGGTCTCAGTCTTCCCTGAAACCACACACTCCCCTGGTTGGGGACACGGGCGCCCACAGCAAGGCCTCCACCCCCACGGCAAGGCCTCCCTTGGTCCGGCAGACTGGGTACTCACTCTTCCCGGAAAGTTCGCGGGGGCCCACAACTCCTGTGCTTCTGCTTCCCAAACCTGTTTGCACATATTTGAATTGGAACTGGAGATGCCAGAATCCCATTCCCCTAGATAAAGTCCCTCAGACACTCTCACCTGCTAGTACTGAACATGAAGGTTTACTGATCTTAAGCAATGACTGTGTGTGTGCATGTACACATACATGCTATGAAATATACCTCACAGAAATCCTGCTACAGGAAGCGTAACTGATTACTGGCTCTAGCTGCTGCCCTTCTGCATTCACCACAGTGTTCATGCTGAGGACACACTTCCCATGAGCTGTTCCTAGCCAGTAGCCAAAGGTCCTAGCAAGTCCAGTCCAGTAAGTCTCAGGGCTCTGACAGACAACTTTGGCTTGAAGACTCCCTATCAACCTGAAAGAAGCTTTTTGGAACTGTGCTATAGTCTAAGATTCCTCCTAACCTATTATTTATTTCCTCTCTCCACAGACATTAGACTAGTCTGAAGTCTTTCTTCACCTTTGCCAACTCCACCAGCTCCAGTCAATCTCTGGCACATCTAATCCTATCTTTGTGTCTGCTTCTTGGCATACTTCACTGCAAAAGATAGGGAGAATGGTTCCAGGAAGCAGGCAGTAAAATGAGGACCTGGGACTTGTTCACTCTCCACCAAGTGGGCAAGAAGGATACCACCTAGAGTGGGATAGGTGGGTCCTGAAGATTTCACTGCTGGTGACTTGAGAAAACAGCCAGGTATAGGGATGCAGCTGCAAAAATTTAAAAGACACAGCAGCAAGGGTATTCTACAGAGACAGCATAGTTGCAGATTATTGCAAAAAAATGTATTGAGGCTCTAAGAAAAATGAGAAATTGAGGGCCATTAACTATGACTAAGTGTGAGAGCCAGAGGACTTCTCTGGTCATTTTTAAAGGTGGCCTTATATCCTGTAGTGGAAGAACACACTCAAGGAAGCAGAAGACTGAATGAAGATCTGACAGTTACAGGGCTCCAGGGACATTTGAATGTGCAATCAATAAAGTCAAGCAGTTGCGAGAAGTAGCTAGCGTATATCTATAGAAGCCAGGGAGGTACCCCTGGAATCAGATTTTGAAGGTGCCTGATCAAGGAAACCGAGATATAAAATTGGATAATAAAGAATTCATTGACTTGGGGTTACTTTCTTGGGAGATGGGATTTCACATCCTGGCAAGGATCCCAGGGGATGGGGCGAACTCACTGCTAGGATGACATTTAGAAACTAGAAAAAGTAATGGCTGTGCCGAACAAAGTAGAAATGCCTGAGTTGCACTGGAAGATGGTAGAGGGAGGAATAAAAGAGACTAAGGGAAGTGGTCATGTTAAAAATGGATATATTAATCAGGCCAGAAAACTCTCTAGAGGGTTATGGTCCAGGGAAGAACCCACATGACCCCATTCCACCAAGGCCATTAGGACTGTTCTGGTAACAGGGTCACCACATCAGTAAGAAGTTCAGTGGTGGCTCTAATCTGCAGCCAGGTTTGGGCTTGTCAATAACCACTAGGATGGGATAATAGGGGCCAAAGCTATAAATCCCAGCGTCAATGCTTAACTCTGATAAGCCAGAAGGTTGAAGTTATCATAATGGCCAGCAAGATCAGAGGGGTGGCCAAGGGGACTTGACTAGCAGGGAATTGTCGAGATGGTTAATGGAGTATGACATCCTTAGGGTAAGCAGATTGGCAGCTACAGAGTGTTACTTGATATCTACAACTACAGAAAGACAAAAATGGATGAGCAGGAGGCTGAGACTGGTTGTTCCAAAGAAAAGGCATAATCCCTTGCTAATTCTTGGTCCTGAGCCAATTTTCTAATCCAGAACCCAGTGATAAAAGCCACGGCCAGGTCTTTAGGAGGAACACTGAAGCATTACATATTATAATAGTTCTCATTTCCTAAAGGGTCCTATAGTTATTTACTCAGGAATTGTACACCCAGGAAAAGGGAACATCCAGATATTTTGAGAAGTATTTAGCACTAGGACTAGGGGGGAAATGATACCTGGAGAGCCAAAGTGTCAGTAGGATCTTCATATCAGAGTGAAAATTAAAAGGTCATATAATAAATGGAGTCCCAGAACTATGGCTAATGCAGATTAGATGTCTACTATTTATTGACTGATTTAGTTTACTGCCAGAATGGGTATGGAAAATAAGAAACAATGTTCTATCCCTTAGAGATAGCTGCAGAAAATAATCTTCCATGTACAAATTCTAGAGACAAAAATATCAGTAGCAAAAAGTGTTAACTATGAGAATTACTGCTTAGAGGCTGGAACTCTGAATAGAAATTTATTAAACAAGAGAGGTTCTAGGGAAGAACTGCAAAAACAGTTCTGTCATTAGGCTTCAGTAAACTGATGAGATCAACAAAGAACTATGATTGATTAGGAAAGATCTGTCTCCTCTTTTTGTGAAGGCCCCTAACTTCTATTTTGTCTGCTCTCCATTGGAAAGCTTATTTATGATGGCCTGTTTCCAAGGTCCTAGCCAGAGGTATATGAACGTGCACCCAGCAGTCAAGGGTATTCTGTACATCAGAACTATTTAATTCAGTGGACACAGCAAGTATCTATTCTTTTACAGTTTACTTTTCTACTAAAATATTATCTCCCTATATATTTTTGGATTTTTTATGAGACACTTGCATAGTCTTCAATGACAACTATCCCAATTATTTTGGATGAGGTACTTTCAGAATATACAGTAATGACCTCCCTCGTAATGTATAATCCCCTCTCTAAGCCTCAATCTGTTTATGGAAACTTCAGATTATACAATCCTTATAAAACTTTAAAAGCTCCTCTGGAAAGAAACATTTTGGCAAAAGATACTAAAACTTTAAAAGTGCATATTCCCTTGGACTGAAAAACTCTACTCCTAAAAATTTCCTCTGAGGGAATATACAGAACTGGATGCAAAAGTACATAGAATGTTCATCATAGCTTTATTTAATGGTGGTGGTGGGGGTGGGGAGAAAGAGAGAAAGAACATTTCCAACAATAGGTGAGTGAATATATAAACCCATGGTATGGATTCAATAAATACACTACAGAAAAATATTTTTGACATGGAAAAATATTAATATATTGCTAAGTGAAAAATAGTAGGCTGCAAGACAATAAATAGACCGTCCTTGTTTAAAAAATCACTAAGCAGGCCTGGCTAGTGTGGCTCAATGATTGAGCGCTGGCCTGCAAACCAAAGGGTCACAGGTTTGATTCCCAGTCAGGGCACATGCCTGGGTTGCAGTAGAGAGCATGTGAGATGCAACCACACATTGATGTTTCTCTCCCTCTCTTTCTCCTTCCCTTTCCCTCTGTCTAAAAATAAAATAAATAAAATAAAAATATTTTTTAAAAAATCACTAAACAAATATTCTGTGCTTTAAAGTTTTCTGCACTGGATGTAATTTTGACCTTTTGTCTCATTCCAGCCTTAATGGGGAACTTTCACATTAAAATTAACATCAGGAAATCTAGATCATCTTTTGCAGATAAGTATACACACACACACACACACACTCACAACTATAAATCTACTTTTGCCCATCCCCATACACATAAGTAGGTTTACAGTTGTGAGTACATGAAATGCAGAGTTTATTCTCATATTATTTATTTATTGTATTATTTTCCATACAAACAACTATAAATCTACTTTTCCCCACCCCTGTACATACATACACACATGTAATCTATTCTGATCCTTAATGTCTCCTCTATCTTCATCATATCTATTTGGGTATACACATATGTACGTATCTGCATATACAGAAAATTTCAGTGAAGGCAAAGAAGACATTAAGGACCAAAATAGAAAAAAAAAAACAAAATAATTGAACATGAACACTCTGATCAACTTTTAGAGTTCTCCTTGGCAAGGCTAACAAAATATTTAAAAGAAAAATAACTCTCTACCTCATATACCGGGCAACATTTATGATTAAGTAAATCAGAAGCTAGAGAGCTACTATCGAACCATTAAAACAACGATTAAATCAGCAGTACCTAAAACAACCAAAATGAAATATCACATTAATCTTGAAATTATTGGGTCAGCTCTCTCTCTTGCTTTTTGGTACTTGACTATATTATTAATGTGTGTTAGTGTGCAGGAGAAACCTAAGGCAGCTGCACAATCAGATCAGAACTCTCAAGAGCTTCCCACTCATTCCAACTGCCACTCACCACTAATTGCATCCTCTTTTTTTTAGCCTTCATGGTTCTGGCTGGTGAGGGGTGGGCCTGGTCAGGGGAAAGAAGTAGGGCAGATGCTGCAGTTTTAAGTGAAATCAGGTGTTGCCTTCCCTGACGTGAGTTCTGGAAAATGTCAGTCCTTAAGTGACAAGTATTGGCAACTGAATACTCAGCCTTCCCTTTTCTTCTTATATTGTCAAGCTCCTTCATCTCCTCTTTAGAGGCCACTGAATAAGAGTTTCCATTTTGTAGATACTCACCTGACATGAGTCTAAGCATGCTGGGAATGGGAAGTTTTCTAGTAATGTAGTATCACAGTTTCAATAAAGCACTATCTAGTGTTGTTGGTGACTCAGGCTTCTACCTGTGGGGGAAGTATAAAAGATTTCTTGGAGGAATGGGGAGGAAAGACTGACTCTCTTTTCTCCATATGCTGAGAGCACAGCACACAAGTTTGATAAAGTCAAAGTATTACATGGGGCTGGGAAAACATTCTTTGGGTTTCCTTTCTTTTTCTTCTGCTAGGTCAGTCTGGAACTATTTCATCACAAAATTGCAATCCAGATTGCAGAAACACACATGTGCACATGCACAGCTGATGTATGATAGTCTTTATTGCGTTTGGTTGATCTGCATAATGTGCCTCAGCACAGTTACTTGGGTTGAACCAAGCAACTATGGGGGAGCCTCCCCTCAATCCTATCTCCATACTATGGCCCCATTTAATTAGGGTGTGGCTCCTTTGGGAGACACAGCCCCACACCTACCCAAGGTATCTGGATGAAACATGGATCACTTTGAGTGTGGGGTCAGTACCAGTGATTCTCTAGTCTATTGGGACAAACGCAATCTGTGATGAGGGCCAACAATTCTGAATTTAGTTGGTGACTAAAGACCAAATTAGTGGAACAACTTCAAAACTTAAAATGCTAAAAAACTAAATAAGAACTCCAGGGAAAGAGCACTGGACTAAGAGCTATGGCTAAAACTTAACTAAGAGTGCTCTATCACCCCATCACTCTTCACCTAGTACTGTTTCTAGGCAATCTGATTTGCCTCTATGGCTTTATCCCTAACTATATGATCCAGGGTTTGTCTTCTGAACTGCAGTTCATATCAATGCACAAGCATTTCAAGTGGTACACGTGACAAATAAACTCATCAGCCACCCCAATTAAATTTCTTTTCTTATATTCCCTAAACTGATGAATGACAAAGTCATTTTTCAGTAACCCTGAGAATTATCCTCGGTTCCTCCCTCTCTGTCACCTACCACAACCAAAGCTAGTCAAGTCCATCTTCTAAGCCCATCTTCTAAGCCTTTGCCAGACTTTCCCATCCTCAGTCCCCACAACCTCTACTCTAATTGAGGCCACCATATCTTTCACCCAAGTAACTGCCACAGGCTCCCCACACAGCTCCCTCCAATCCTGTCTCCATACTACAGCTCAGAGAACTTTCTAAAGAGGAGATACAACATATCACTCATGTAGTATTCTTGCCAAACATGTTTACATAGAATCTAACTATATGGAAACAATCAGACAAATTCCCATTTAGGTGCATTCTACAAGAAATCTGGCCTGCACTCTCCGAAAATGTCAATGTCACAAGGAACAAAATATAATTGGGGAACTGTTCTAGATTTTAAAAGATGAAAAAGAAAGAAGACTAAATGTAAACATGATCCTTCTTTGGATCCAGGATTGAGGGAGGAAATGAAAATAGCTACTGTGGACATTACTGGTATAATTAGGGAAAGTTAGGATATGAACTGTGTATTAGATGATACTAAATCAATAAACATCTACTTTATTAGGTATTGTAATGGTGCTGCAGTTGTGCAGGAGCACGCTCTTGTACCTAGGAGATGGAGTCTAAGGTATTTGGAACGTCATGATGTCTGCAACTTCCTTTCAAATGATTCAGCCAAAAGTTACATAGGGAGATAGGCAGGTGACAAAAAAGTAAGTAAGTGTTCAAAATGTAAACAGCTGATGTGTTAAGACTTTCAACTTTCCTTTGAGATTTACATTTTTCAGAATAAAACATTGTGGAGGAAAATAAAATGAATGAAAGCAGCCAGTCACCACCAGGGGGCATCTTCCATGTTATAAAAACAATTTGAATTTCTTGGAGGTTGAAAAAAATAGGAGGGAGAATATTAAGGTTGAATTAGCAAAGCCATTTACTCTCATCCCCAACACTCAGGCAGGCTTACTTCCCAAATACAAGTTAACACAAGACTTAAAAGCTATATATAGAAGTGGGGTGGCTACGTAGTTCAAAAGACAAATTGAATTTAGCCAGCTATTTTCTTTCACACAAAAGAACATAAAAACAATTATAAGCAAATTCTCTAGTAACTAAATGAGATACTTAGATTCATTTTAAAGATGAAGAAAACAAGGGAAAACCAAACTGAATTATGTCCTAGAGTTTTTTATAACTGTTAAACCAATAAAGTGCATATTATGTGATACCAGAAGTTTGCAAAGAGAAAACATGTTAACCTTTTATTTTTTTTTATCTCCACCTGAGGCCATTTTTTCCATTTCTTTTAGAGAGAGTAGAAAGGAGTGAGGATGGAGAGAGAGAAATATCAATGTGAGAGAGAAACACCGACTAGTTGCCTCCCATATGTGCTTGGACTGAGGATCGAACCCACAATCTTTCAGCTCCAACCAACTAAGCCCCACTGGCTAGGGCAACATGCTGTCCTTTTAAAAACAGAATGGTTGAATCTTTGTTTTTCTTCTGATAGCATTATTAATTTTCTGTTTGTCCACTATATTATAGTTTTCTTGTGCTCCAAAACAAAATAAAACAAAAATTTAAAACCCCACGTCAAGCCCTGATAATATCATTGTTGCATCTAGAATGGGAGTCCCTGTCTCCCTGTCCTTCCTCTTTCCTTGTCACACCCCCTTTTTACTCCCTTTGCTACAGCCAGATGGAACTCTTGTGCTTGTTTGAAGCACAGGTTCTCTCATACCATCAGGACTCCTTGGTGGTGGTCTAAGTCAAGAGAAATATGATGTGCTCCTCCATGCCACAGGTATGCCCATCACAAGCACATCAAACAAAAGAACACCAAAGACCAAATCTAAACATAGAGGAAGTCAGGAGACCAGGATTCTGCTTCTAAGCTGAATTCTGCTTTCTGCTAAGGTTATTCTCTCACCTTCACTGAGCCTCAGTTTGCTCATCTATAAAAGGAGGTGGTTAAATCAGGTACTCTCTGATATCTACCTGTTTCTGCTGTCACTGTTCATGAATCTATGAAGTTGCTCTAGAGAAATCAGAAGGGAACTTGTGGAATAAATTCTGGTACAGAAGTTTTCCTTCTAAGAGAAATCATCTCAAAGAAGTTGTGAAAGTCAAATAAAGGATAAAGTTCCAAGTTTAATGGACTTCACTGATAATGTAACCAAAATTTAAAGTGTGTCATCTGTGAGATTTATATCAAATTACATATGAAAATTTAAATAATATGGTGAAACAGATGTTAAGTGAGACATTAATTTTAGGCTGCAGAGTAAGATTTAGCTCCATTTTGTTACCAGGCAGAAAACTGGATCAGGGGCAGAGAGTCTATACAAATGTGCTTATGTGAATGTATCTCACGAAGGAGAAAGATTAGTTTCTTAGTGTCTCATTTTCCCTCATCTGTGAGATGCAGAAATAAGTCATTAAAAGCTCTGAGGAAGGTCAGTGTCTGAAATCACTAACAGAGGAATACATTGAAATTATTCAATCTCTCCTCTCTCTTTCTTCCAAAAGACTCAGTGCTCCTTCCACACACTGAAACTGAACCTAGGTGGGGGAAAATCAACTGTAGTAATGCTAGAGGAGGGTTACCAACAGGGGAGTGGGAGGGGGAGAGAGTGGGGAAAGGTACAGAGAATAAGTAGCATAGATGGTAGGTAGAAAATAGACAGGGGGAGGGTAAGAATAGTATAGGAAATTTAGAAGCCAAAGAACTCACATGTATGATCCATAAACATGAACTAAAGGGGGGGAATGTGGGTGGGAGGGGGTGAGCAGGGTGGAGGGGAGTAAAGGAGGGGAAATGGGACAACTGTAATAGCATAATCAATAAAATATATTAAAAAAAAAAGAAGTACTCCAGTATTATTCACTCACTCAATATGGGCAGTGAAAGCACAGAGGGAAAGCACTGCTTTTCACAATTCCACTCTTTTATTCAGGGGGAAACTTCATGCAGGAGGTAACACTTTAAAAAGCTGATGTTTACACACACCGTGGGCTCTGCTCTACCCAATCAAGCCCTAATCAGGAATTATCTTGAGAATTGAAAAATTAGTATGTATTGTTCAAACCCTTTTATTTTAAAATGTGCTTTAGGTTCAGAAGCAAACTAGCAAGAATCTCCTAGAAGATTCTAGTATTCATTCATTAATTCATTAAACATTTATTGACTACCTAGTCATGCCATATACTGAGTGAAGTTAAGAGAATACAAAATAAATAAGACAGAGTCCCTAATCTTGAAAACCTCACAAACCAGAAAACCAGTCCTAATACTGTCAATGTCTTTAAGGACACTATCTTCAGGTCCAAACCATTGGAGTTAATTTTAAAGGTTTTTATCACGAAATTGACATCAAGGGGTAAAGACTTGCTTTATTTGTAAGACTCTTGCTAGAGAGCCAAACATTGGTTGCAAGAATGGGAGTCTCCATAATATATATATTTTTCTCCTTCAAGCTGGAATTCTCTGAGCAATTTTTTTAAAGACTACATTTAATTAAAATTGTTTCTTCTATAGTATTAATTTTCTTCACTATAAAGCTGGCTTTCCCACCTCTCAATACTCCTTGTGTGTAGTTATTCACGGGAGATTTGTCTACTCTCTCTCAATTATTTGTTTATTGAATATTTTATATCAATATGGAAAAATGTTTCCTCTATAAGAACAAGAGTCAGAAAGGGAGGGCGAGTGAGAGAGAGGGAGACAGTGTGTGCGGGAAGGCAGAATTGGAAAGGAGTCTCTGAGAGCTATTTACAAAGTGACGTCTCTCTGATAAATCATAGGCATAGAGTTTAAGAGCTGAGGGAAACTTGTAAAGTACTGATTTTAAAAATGGAAACATAGTCAAACACAAAACAGAAAATCTCTATTTTGCAGAAAAAAATTTTATCCAATTGGTAATGATGAATAATTAGCTAGATTTTTATTAGTATGGTCATTTATATTTAATTGTTTTTTTAAACTTGTTCTTTGTTATAATTTTTAAGACATGTAAATAATAGTAATTAGTAGAAAAATCACAGATGCATGGTTATAATTGGATTTCTTCTTTCATTAGAATAGTTTTAAGGGAAAAAGCATATAATCAGGATTTTTCTTTAGACCTTTCACTTCAGCTGTGTCATGAAAGATGAATGGGGACTGGAGAGTAGGAAAGGGCTATATATAGAAACAGACTATATGAGATTATTGCAATGCTATAGACAAGAGTTAGACTTCTGATTAGTTAGAGAAGATAAAAGAACACAAGATAACCACATTTGTTTAAGAAGAATGGAATTGTGAGTGGCAATGTATTTGAAACAAATAAATTTTATAATAGGGCAAAAATTCTGAGAAAATTCCTTCAGGTCTTATTCAAATGTCACTTTTTTTGGTGAAGCCTTTGTGGTAGGAAGCAAAAATGGCATGATCACTGCTGCATTTCCTTTTCCTATGCAGACAGGTGAGCATTTGCTGGATTTCTTTGTAGTTATGTGTGGGAGCATGTGACTTAGTTTTGGCAAATGGGAATGTGGGCACCAGTGATGTGTTACTTCCAGGCCAAGGCACCTATTGGCTACTTATCTATCCCCAGTTCTCTCTTCCCTTAGAAACTATATATCAGTGCAGCACTATCAAAACATGAAGGAAGCCTGAAATCCTGAATTGCTGGATGGAGTAATGAATCACCTATATCAGACTTCTTATGAATAAAAGCTAAAATTTTGTTGGGCTAAACCATTGATATCTAGATTTACTACTATGGCATAGCATAGCCAATTTTGATGAATACACTTTCCCAGACCACCATATCCAAAATTTCCTCTGCCACGTCTCCTCACAAAAAAACCCAAAAACACAATTCCCATACTTGTTCCTTCCTCCTTTTTTTTTTAGTGATTGTCACTGTATAACTTATTATGCATTTCATTTATTTATCTTGTTTATTATCTGTCTTCCCCAATAGACTGTCCTCCATATGGTCAGGGATTTGTCTGTGTTTCATTCATTGTTGTAACCCCAGTGATACAGTGCTTGAAACAGAGTAGGCACTCAAAAGGTATTTGTGGGGCTCTGGCCAGTGTGGCTCAATTGATGGGAGCATCCTCCCATAACAGAAAGGTTGTGGGTTCAGTTCCTGGTTGGGGTACCTACCTAGATTGTGGGTTTGATCCCTAATCCAGGCATCTATGATCCCTGGGCTGGGTGCATAAGGGAGGCAACTGATTGGTGCTTCACTCTTGCATGGATGGTTATTTCTCTCCCTTCCTCTCTCTCCCTCTAAAAGAAATGAAAAAAAATGTTCTCTGGAAAGGGAAAAAATATTTCTGGGATGAATGAATAAAAATATAATTTTAGTTCTGTCTGGAAAACATTCAGATCCTCAAGTGGAGAGGTTCTATGATCAGCGGTGAATTCAAGTATAAGGGACACATGTTTGGGATACATCAGCATAGTTAGAAGAGTAATAGTCACAGGAATGACTTCTTTCAGAGGACGAGTTTTGCAGGTTGGGTTCTTTTAAAACAGAAGCTGAGA
>PVIA01018500.1:0-12609 GCA_004024845.1 Tonatia bakeri | reverse complement strand
ATTCTGTATTAACAAAACCTTTTATTATCCTTCTCAAAAATTCCTCCGATGTTTGTCTTCTCAAATTCTGGAATGCCTGTGCTAATTTTAATGTCACATTCTTGTTTCCTTCTTGGCAAAACTCATTGTTTTGCTTTAGTGTTCAAAAATTGTTATAATGTTTCCAACATTTTTAACACATGGGCAATTTTTAAAACTCGGGTCTTCTACTTTTTTTATCGGTTTGTTTTGATTTCAAAGAGTAGAAAGGCGGGAACCCTTTTGCATTTGTTAAAGTATATTTTACAATTACCACGTTGGCTACTGGCTCTTCTAGAGACGATTTATTTATTCATTGAACAAATAGACACTGAGTTTTTGTCTTGAACGGGACTGGGATAGATGCTGGAGAGATGTTGGTGAACAAGGCATGACTCCATCCTCAGAGAGTTTACTGTTTAGTAGGAGGAGAGACAGGGAAACAGTCAGATCTAACACCCCCCAGTAAGAGGTGAATTCACGATGCCATGGATGCACAGCAGAGAGCACTTAACCCAAGCGTCAGGAAAGGATTCTCGCAGGGAACAACGTTTAAGCCAAGAACTTGTACAATAAGTATGAGTTAGCCTAGTGAAGAATAGTATTTTTCTTTCATCTGTTTGTGGAAAGGTAAATAATTAAACTATAAGGTGCTATGAATATATTTTATAAATCTTTTCCTTTAAAAAAGGACAATCACAATTTTTAACATCCTATAAACATTCGATTTCTTTTGACAAGCAAGATGTAAACATAGCAGATTCCAAAATTGAGAACTTTACATATATTCGCAAACTAAATTGTACTCCTGATTTCAAACTACTTTATAAAGTTCTCCTAGGCAGCTTGGGCTGCTGTAACAAATGCTACATATATTGGGTGCCTTAAACAACACACACTTGCTTGTCGCAGTTCTGGAGGCTGGAAGTCCAAGGTCAGGGTGCGAGTGTGGTTGAGTTCTTGGTGAAGGCCCTCTTCCTGGCTTGCTGTGTCTTCGCATGGTACAGACAGAGAGCTCTGGTCTTCTCATTCCCTGATAAGGGCACCAACCAACCTCATCATAGGGACTTCACCCTAGTGTTCTTGTCTAAACATGATTACTTCCCACAGGCCCAGCCTCCAAATACCACCACTTTGGGGATAAGGGCTTCAACGTGTAGATTTGGGGAGTTCACAGACATTAAGTACATAGCAGTATATATTATGTAGTTATTCTTATATTTTATTTTCCTTATGTGAGAAATAGATGTTCACTTCAGTCACATGGTTTCCTAACAATAAACCAAATCCATTAAGAACCAAACAATAAATGTTTAGGCCTAATAAACATAATAGTCTACAACGGAGATTCTTTAACACACTTTGAAAGTTTGTACGTAATATTAAAATCTATTGTTTTTAAGTTATAAATTAGAGGTAAAAATTATTTTCTATTTTTGCACAAGATATTTCTAAAATGTACCCATTGGTTATTTTGAAAGAATAACATCCATGAAGAAATATTTTACCCGTATCTTATATTTATCTTGAAACATTATATTGCATTTTTCAATTCTAATGTGATAAAACATGACATATTAAAATTGTCGACTGTAATCAGACTTGCCTCTCTCTCTCCTTCTCCTTGTACAGTGCTTCACCAGCTGACCTCCAACCCAGGTCAGCTGCACGTTGTTGAAAATAACTTCTCACCTGCACGTTGTTGAAATATTCTCTCTACCAGGTTAACTATTGACACTTTATTTATAGCCATGGAACTCCAAGGACACTCAATACTGCTCAGTAACCCTAAGTTTCCCTAAAAATTTATTATTCTCCTCTGTTATGACTACTTTAAATCTCCCCTCTGCCTGAGCACTCCATCCTCCCTTCCCCTCCCCATTCTCAGCTGATGATCTTACCTTATTTTTCATCAAAGCGACAGAAATGTGGCAGAAAAAACTCACAATCACAAAAGCAGGTGTGATAAAGGACTTATTTTTCTATAATTGAACTGAGTTTTACCTCTAACTCTCATAGCACAGACAGCAAAAAATTGAATTCTGGGTTGATTTTCTCAGTCCATTCAGGATGTCTTTCCTTGATTTTTCTCAGATCTGCACTTAAGATCCAGGGGTGCTACATAGTATAACCAGGAAGAAGCATGTATTCCAGCCCTGAACACTGAAAGGACTGGAAAGAATGTCTAACCTAACAGCAATTTTGAGTCAAAAATAGTGTTTCCTACTGAAAGGTATCAGGGCTTCAAAATATAAGACTATAGGGTTTTAATTTAATTTTTTCAATATAAAATTTGTTTTTCCTTTTACACAAACTACAAATCCAGACTGATGAACAATGAAGATGATGAATTAGAATTTCACATAATTACTCATTTGATTTACTCTCAAGTACATATAAAGTGATGTGAGATTAATAATACCAGTATCTTTAGCAATATAATGATAAAAACACTTAAAAATTATTTTTGTAAGGGCTCATCCCATTTTTAGTGGTACTATTATTTCTGTATTGTCAGACTATATAGTTATTACATTATTTATTCTTTCCCTTTTATTTTTCTTAGTGTTAATTCATTTAAAGCTTACCATCATTCTTTATGTTAATGTCTTTCCTACAATTTGGTTGTCTGAAACATATTCTCCACTTTCTTAAGAAAGGACTCAAGGAAAGAGTATTGCCTGAGTTCTTAAAATTCAGTCAATTCATCTATAGTCTTTAATACTTGAAAGTCATTTTGACTGGATATAAAACCCTTGGCCTATATTTCCTTTTCTTGAGCACTTTAGAATATTATTCCATTTTTCTTCTAGCATAGAGCACTATTGTCAAAATTTTGTGAAAAATATGGTTTGATGTTTTGCATATAAGTGATTTATTCTTTTGGTGGGTGCCCAAAGGATTTTTTCTTTTTTTTTTAAGTCTAATAATTTTATTGGAATATATTTCAATATTTGTCACTCTTGTTGAGTTTGCCTAGGATTGCACCAGGCCTATTCAACATGTTATATCAATTATATTATTGTTGTTATTTAGTATAGGAGAGTTCTTCTTCTTCTTCTTCCTCT
This sequence comes from Tonatia bakeri, assembly GCA_004024845.1. Classification (NCBI taxonomy): domain Eukaryota; kingdom Metazoa; phylum Chordata; class Mammalia; order Chiroptera; family Phyllostomidae; genus Tonatia; species Tonatia bakeri. Next base: position 9,523 of record PVIA01018500.1, on the reverse strand, counting down.
TTTTCTTCTTCTTCCTCTTCTTCTTCTTCTTCTTCTTCTTCTTCTTCTTCTTCTCCTTCTCCTTCTCCTTCTCCTTCTCCTTCTCCTTCTCCTTCTCCTCCTCCTTCTCCTTCTCCTCCTCCTTCTTCCTCCTCCTCTTTGGGTAACTATTCTTATTTGTTCTGTTCCCTTGATTTAGTTTTCTTCTTCAGTGCTTCCTATTATATGTATGTTGGGTCTTCATTTCCTTTCTTCTACAGTTGTTATTTACTTTCTGATGTTTTTCTTTAATTTTACATTAAAATTTTACTCTCCAAATTTTTTTCTTAAAACATTATATATTCTACTTATTCATTCTATGTTTCCTCTGGCTTAGATTTTATTCTTTAAAAGATTTTTTTCTCTCCTTTCTGTCTTCTCATTCTTGAGTTTTTATTCTGATCTATTCATTTGGATATTGCATCATTTTCTTAATTTTTTTGTACTGTTTTGAAATATTTGTTTATATTTTTACCTATTTGAAAACATGTCTTTCTAGCTTGCTTTCATTGATTTTGGGGATATTATCACACTTTTTTTTTTCTTATAACAACTGTATGAGATTTGACCTTAATCATTTTACATCACGCATTTTTGTATGAAATTCATTTTCTTGAACTTTACATTAACTTTCCAACTTTACAGATCTAGGACTCTCTCTTTTGTTGCTTTTGTGATGTATCTGAAAATGTAATGTCTTGCTTTATGAGATTTCTGGGCTCTGTTCCCTTTTTCTATTTCTATCCAGACTTTCCCTTTTCCTTTAACTCTATTAACCTTGTTCTGTTCAGTTTTGATTTAATTTCCAAAAATTTTACCCGTGTCGGGTGTTGTTTTGAAAGGGAGCTTTTGCTATTTAGTTTTGAGAGTTCTTAGTTTTAGATACTCCAGCAACTTAACATGTTATAATTGACCGGCTATTGTAGTGTGAAACACCTCAACTTTTCTATGCTGTTTTCAAATTGCCTTATAGAGCTGTCAAGCGAATATCTATTTAGAAGTGCTTAGGTCTGTCAGTTGCTTCATTACTTGCTTCAGATTTCTCCTTTATAAACTCCAATTTCATGCAGGTATTAAAGCTGTCAGGGTAGAATTCGTCTATATTTTTGGATCCATGAGGTTACTTTTTCACTTAATTTTATCATAGATGTTGTTCATGGTTTTTTGTTTGTGTTGTTCTAATTGCTGTATGCTTTTATGGGGGGCATTTGAAAAGAAATTTCCCCAAAAGAGTAGCTTCTCCTGCAGATGTCTGTCCCAAATTCTACCAGTAAAATCCTTCAAACTTACAACTGGAAAGTGCTACTTTCTTGCTTATGACCATTTAAAGACTTTGCACTGTATTTATAATAAAAGACAAAGTCCTCGCCATGACCCAAAAGGTCATATGTAACCTGGCCTCTGCCCACTTCTCCAAGTCCATTTTTTATACTCACTTTCTCATATTCTCTATACTACAGCTTTCACTGATCTTTTATATTTCTCATACAAACCAAGTTTGTTCCCACCTTAGGGTTTTCCCTCTTGCAGTTTTTGTCTAGAAAGCTCTTTACCCAACCCTTGTCATGGTAGAATCATTCACATCCATTAGCAATTAGCCCAATTATCATTTCCTTAGAAGGAACTTCCCTAAACACTCTTTCTAAATTATTACTTCCCTTCCCATTGAGTCATTCTCCATAGTATCATTCTGTTAATTTCCTTCATAGGATTTATCCAACATTATCTTATTTCTTTGTTTAGATATTTATGTCCTTATCTCTGTATTGGTATACTGTGTTGCATCTCCAAAAATCATCTCTAGAAATGAAAGAGTTAGCGCCCCAGTTAAGGAAGTACCTAGAGAAGAACAGCTCTCAGTTGTCAGCTCTCTTCAGGTAGTGCCTTTCCTGTCTTTCAGGCTCAAGTCTAAAGGGCCATCTCAGCTTCACAGCCCCCTGTGGGGTCAGCTCCACTGAGTTCCATTGGTACTACATCACAGCCTTACTTAGCTAGCCTCTGTTCCCATCCATTTTACTGCCCACGCAATGGGGGCGTTAATATAACTGTGATGGGGACAGGGACAAAGGGTCTACATGACTTCAACAGCATGACCTCTGATTTACCAGGTCTGGCCTAGCTACTTCTATAGCCTGTAGTCCAACTCATCAGGGACAGAAACTAACAGCACTTCTCCAGTAAAACACTATCTACCAGAAGGCCACATATACACTGAATCAGACCTTTATATGGTGCTGTGTCCCCACTGTTGAAATACAGGGTCCATGAACCAATGAAGGAAGCAGAAATGGCCCTGCTTACCATCACTCTCAGTGACCCACTCAGGGAATCTGGGCTTCTCATCTCCACAGTTCTGTGCTCTGTGGGCTTGGAGATTCTGATTCACAAAGAGAAATACTTCTACAAGTGACACATCAATTGTCCCCATGGATCTATAAGCTATGACTGCTGTCCAGGCATTTTCATATTCAAGTGCCAAGGGATCAGTGTGAAGGAAATGTAGTTATTATCTTTTAGAGACAATTGACCCTGGTTATTAGAAGAGGGTAAGGGTACTCTTACATATAGGGAGGATAGGGAAGAAAATGTTTGACACTTAGTGATCCTCTTGGGTATCTCTTGGTAGTCCCCTGTCCAATTTGATGATTAATAATAGTCATATGCAGTAATGCTGGCCTGAGGAAGGCATGCGAATCAGCAGCTCAGGACCATCATTGATGTGGGTCTGGGTCACACTGCCAAGTAAGCCAGTGAGACCAGCAGAGACGCTACCTGGAAATGATGGGAATGAAAATGGTTAGTGAGGGAAAGATTCAATGCGCTTCAGTTGTAAATCCAAGATCAGTTCTCCTTTTCCAATAAATATTTTGGGAGCTGCAGAGCATTCCATTAACTTTTTGTTTACAAAGTTCTCCCAAGAAAAGAGGCCCGATGGAGTCCAAAAGGGGTGCTTGAGGAACTTACATTAAAATGTGTATAGAGGGACATCTGTGGATGCCCAGATTTTCCTTAAGGAATGAAGGGCTTGTTCCCTCAGTTGCTACCAGACAGCCTCCTCTGGCCAGCCCTCTTTATGAAGTGACTCAACTTAAAAGAGTTGTCATTTTATACTCCCTTTCTAGGGCAACCCACATGCAATTACTGGTCATTGTGAATATACAAAAGCCCAGCCCCATTTACCCGCCTTGGACCATGTCTAAAGGGCTGTCCCAGGCTCAAAAATAGCCCAATTTTTCCTTCTACCCTATCTGTAAGTGTCAGTCCCAAGGGCACTCCCTCATAATCTTCCTGCAGGAAGACCACTTGTTTCTGAGTCTGCTTCCAGGGAACCCAACCTGCAACAGTCAGAGTTGCCCTTGGCTTCATATGACAGAAGCCCTATCACCATAGCTACACCAACCATGTGTTTATAGATCTCTAAATAAATGAAGTATTTTCTCCATGCTGGCATCAAGAACTAGGCCCCTCCTCGCTTCCTGCTACATCACTAATAGATGGTGGCTTTCATTCCCATATAAGAAGACAGTTGCCCCATTTCCAAGTATCACTTTCATGTTCTAGGTGAGAAGAAGAGTGCAGAGTGAAGAGCAAAAGACAAAGGAGCTTGCTTTTAAAAGCTTTTAAAAAGTCTTACCTAGCAATTTATTTTTTTAATGGACAAAATGAATCACTTTGCCATCCTTAGCTTCATGGAAAACTAAGCAGATATTTTTGACTGGGTACATTGTTGTTCTGAATTAAATCAAGGTTTGTGAGTTAAGAATAAGGCAGAATGAGGTTTCTGGAAAAGCAACTAATTGTGTCCTCCTTTCCTCATAGGATCAAAACTCCCAAAGGGCAAGGACTTTACGTGTCTACTTTACCTCCATATCCACAATGTCTAGGGCAATGCCTGATCTGTGATAATAAACCAGTAGTTGATGAATGAATGATTGAATTGCTTTTGCTTTGGTTAGGATGTATTTCCTATTACTGCATCACATTGAAGATGTATCAGTCAGAAGGGTGTGTTATTTGACAAGGGAAGAAAAGAAGAATAGCCTCAACAGAAATTAAATTTAAAATATTCCTTGTGGAAATGAAAATACTATGATTGAGTAATTTCATTTTTTTCTTTGTTGTTCTTAAATAAAAAGCATTGGAAAATGTCAAATCAAAAACAGACAGTATACAAAGACTTTAAGCAACTTATGAGGAGCCAGGATGGTTTGACCTTGTATTCCTGGCAGTGGCATAACAGGGAGCCCATGAAGATTTGTGGTGAGCAATGACAGAAGTGAGTGTTGAATGAATGAGGCAGAAGTAGTCTGGCAATTCTCACGTTCTTTTGGAAAATAATCTCTCAAATATTTGAGAGCATGCATGTAGAGTTTAGTCTTATAAATTTTAATATTAACATGGATATAGGCCTAAGAATATAGGAAATGGAAGGCAAGTTGATCCAAACAACATTGTAATAATAGAACATTTTAAAATTTTAATAGGAATGCATTTTTATAAAGATGTGCTGATAAGACTTCTTCAAAATCTTTGCATCTTATTCTAGTGATATAAAAATAGGAGTTACTTTAACTAAAAGGGGAAAATGAGGACAGTTAATTGGAAAACTAGAATCTCTCTCTTTCCTTAATACCTCAAAAACAATTGTTGGCAAGAAATAGAAACACTGAAAAAATCAGGTTATAATTCACCATTAATAATTCATGAAAGTGCAACTTATAAATCCTTTAACTGTGTTTGTGCTTAAGGAAAATGAGAAGAGACATGGGGAAACAAAAATATTTTGTACCAACCAATGCACTTAGTTTAACTTTAAAAAACACTCAAGTCCTGGCTGGTGTGGCTCAGAAGATGAGTGCCAGCTTGCAAACCAAACAGTCACCGGTTCAATTCCAAGTCAGGGCACATTCCTGGGTTGTAGGCCAAGTCCCCAAGGGGGATGGGGACACAGGGCGCATAATAGGCAAAGACACATTGATGTTCTCTCCTTCTATTTCTCCCTCTCTTCCCCCTCTCTAAAAATACATAAATAAAATCTTTTAAAAAACCCCACTCTAGTGAGTGCTTTTGTTTTTCAAATTCTTGTATATTTCAGTGAGAGTTAAATTTGTGTGCTTTCAAATAATGGAAACATTATTCATCAAAATACAGCTTTATAAGATTTAGTTCACCTCTAAAGAGAATTCCATTTTGTAAGCAATTTGCTTTGAGTAACAGGGTATTTAATCTACAGTTTGAGAGCCTAAATCAAGTTTTAAATTTACAACCACAAAACTAGTGTGCGTTAAAAACTTTGGGAAATGTCTGCTATTTCTGTTAATAACTTTCTAGAGTTTTATTTGAAAGCAGATGCCCAATGTATTCAAACAAGCTACAAAACATATTTAGAATCATGAATCTTGGACCTATATGCAGCTGAACTTCAAACTGTGGGCATGAAAGATGTAGATTCAGAAGTCCTCACCCGCTCAGGCATGGGTAAAAGGCTGCTGGGGTAGGACTTCCAGAAAGATATTGGCACAAAGACCTAAGGCGCATCACGTATAAAGGAAGAAGGACTCAGTGGGCTAAGACTTCAAGACCCCGCAGCCCCTGGGAAACGGGATATCCTTTCTGTCCTGCAAAATATGTCAGGTATGAAAGGGCTCACCCTGAACAGAGAGGATGGCCCTGTTGAGTACATTTTGATATGATAACACTGATAATTCCAGTCTCTTTTGGACCAAGGCCAGAGTGCTGGATAGACTGTGGTGTGGTGGCCCTAATAGAGAGCAAGTAAATAAACTGGCGTCCTCAGTTTCTCTGGGAAATGGAAGGACACGGGACGTCGCTACTTTCAGCCTTAACACAACCACACCACCAAAAAGGAAAAAGCATCTCTTTGAAGTGGGGCAGAACATCCCTTCATGGCTATCATGAGGGCAAAAATCAAAGGTAGAACTAGGCTCCTGGTACATTTGCAGCAAGTGGCACTGCAGCCACAGCCAGCTTGAAACTCATGAAGCCAGGTGAGAACTTAGTGGGACACCAAGGAGAAGAATTCAAAGGACTGGGGTCTCAGCAAGATCACTGATGGCCTGGGAAACAAATCATTCAATGGGGGCAGATCAGACTCTTATACCATAAAGAACTCTCCATTCATCTTGTCATGTGGTCTAATCTACAATGTTCCTTGGTGAGGTCTTAGGGACCCCTGAGGCTAGAATCACTAGGGATACCTAAATTGAAAATCTTCAAGGCCACCTTTTTTTAATCATAATTTTAGTTTCCTTATTTATTTATACATGTTTTTTATTATTTATTATCCTCCACTTCCTTTCAGAAAACATTTAAACCTTCTCTTTTAACCCACTGTTTTTCTTTCTCTCTTTTATTGTGGCAAAATATATATAACATAACATTGATCATTTTAACTATTTTTAAACATTCAATTTAGTGGCACTAAGTACATTCACAATGTTGGAAACTGTCACCACCATTCAATTCCAGAACTTTTTTGTCATCCCAAACACAAACTCTATATCCATTAAACAGCCCCCCATTGCCCCCTATTATCTCTGTTCCCCTTTATGTCTCTATGAACTTGTTAAGGGCCGCTCTTGACCCTACCAGGTCTGACTCAAAGTTGGAGTGGTGGAACTGACTAGGGAATCTGCATTTTTAAAGCAAATTTCCCAGGATATTTATGCATATAGGACACTTAAAAACCATCATATAAACAGTTACCTTAAAAATTCATTACCCTATATTTTGGATGACTTTTTCAAGCTTTCACTTAACTACCTTTGAGATGGAAACACTAATAATGCCAATAGGTCCCCTAAAGCAAGGGATATAAGAAAAGAATAAACAAATGGGACTACATCAAATTAAAAAGCTTCTGTACGGCTAAAGAAAATGCCAGCAAAATTAAAAGGGAACCAAGTGTAAGGTAAAATACATTTATTTGCCAATGACACCTTGGACAAGGGTTTGATCTCCATAATATATAAAGAACTCACATGACTCCACACCAGGAAGACAAACAATTCAGTTAAAAAATCGACAAAGGACCTGAACAGACACTTCTCTAAGGAGGATATACAGACAACACAGAGACATATGAAAGGACACTCAGCATCACTAGCCATCAGAGAGATGCAAATTAAAACCACAATGAGACACCATTTCACATCAGTCAGAATGGCCATCATTAACAAATCATCAAAAAACAAGTGCTGATGAGGCTGCACAGAAAAGGGAACCCTAGTGCACTGTTGGAGGGAATGCAGACTGGGGCAGCCACTGTGGAAAACAGTATGGAATTTCCTCAGAAAACTAAAAATAGAACTGCCTTTTGACTCAGCAATAACGATACTGGGATTATACCCTAAGAATCCTGAAACACCAATCCAAAAGAACCTATGCACCCCAGTACTCATAGCAGTGTTATTTACAGTAGTCAAGTGCTGGAAACAGCTGAAGTGCCCATCAGTAAATGAATGGATCAAGAAACTGTGGTACATTTACACAATGGAATACTATGTAGCAGAAAGGAAAAAGGAATTCCTGCCCTTTGTGACAGCATGGATGAGTAGACAACTGGAGAGTATTATGCTGAGTGAAATAGGCTAGTCAGTGAAAGACAAGTATCATATGATGTCGCCTATAAGTGGAACCTAGTCAACAACAACAACAAAAAAACAAACAAGCAAAATAGAACCAGAAATGTGAAAATAGAGAACAAACTGACAGTGTCCACAGAGGAGGGGGCAGGGGGATAACAAGGGAAAGAAGGGGAAGGGTCAACTCAAGGTACAAATAAAGGACCCATGGACAAAGACAACAGGGGCCAAGGAGGATTGAAAATGGAAGGTGGGGGGTGGGTAGGGGAGAGTAATGGGGGGAAATGGAGACAACTATAGTTGAACAGCAATAAAAATTTTTTTAAATAATTGCTATTATTTTTAAAATATATTTTATTGATTATGCTATTACAGTTGTACCATTTTTTTCTCCTCTTTATTCCCCTCCACCCTGCATCCCCCTTCCCACCAACATTCCCGGCCCCTTTAGTTCATGTCCATGGATCATACATACAAGTTCTTTGGCTTCTCCATTTCCTATACTATTCTTAAGCTCCTCCTGTCTATTTTGTACCTACCATTTGTGCTTCCTATACCTGTACCTTTTCCCCATTCTCTCCCTTCCCCCTCCTTGCTGATATCCCTCCATGTGATCTCCATCTCTGTGATTCTGTTCCTGTTCTAGTTGTTTGCTTAGTTTGCTTTTGTTTTTGTTTTTGTTTTTTTTAGGTTCAGTTATTGATAGTTGTGAGTTAATTGTCATTTTACTGTTCATAATTTTGATCATCTGTGACACAGACACCAGCCCACAGTGTCTGTGGTGTCATGGAGACATTCCACATGAGACATTCACATGGACTACTGAGTCCTGTGTGGAGGAAAAGGGATGGCCTGGCTACCCTCTCAAAGGGAGGGTACCTCAGAGCGGCCTGGCCACTTTCTCAAAGGAGAGTACCCCAATCCTTCCCTTCACAGGATTTTTATTGGGTTTCAATTTGCACAGGAATACAGGTAAAGTTCATTAATCATTGTCAGGCAGTAAGGATCAAACAATAGATAATGTTCAAAGAACTAAAAAGGGCTCCCACTGAGTTGGGGTCTTATCACCTAAAAAACTACAGAACTTGAGGAGCTAAATTCATTTCCTGCCCAGGCTTTCATAATCTAATTAAGAGCATCCTCAGCAAGCAGGTTTCACAGGATTGTACATATTCCTTTTTCAGGTCTGATCATCCCAGGAAGTTTGCAGTCCCCAGGGTGGATTGCATCACCCCTTGTTATTGCCACAGACTTGAGCTGGACAGAGTAGACAAAGGCAGCCAGGAGATTTGGATGTCTCACAGGCAGAATGAGGACTCAGGCTTTGTCAAAGCTGAGGGGTGAGGGTCGATCATCCCCTTTTTCCACAGCTCCCCAAGTGCTTCCCTGGGACCTCCACGTGATCATGCCTGTCTTAGGTGATTTCCCCTTTGGGGAATCTTACCCATCATTGGCTAACTGATTAAGCATTGGGGGCCAGGCAAGGAGCAGAAGCAGTGCTCCTGCCAGGGAGATAAGCTTGTCTCCTTAATCGCTTCTGGTCTGGAGTTCTCTCACTCAGCCTTAGCCATGAGGGGTTACAGCTCCTGAAACCAGGCAGGGTAGTTCCCAACACATCTGCTTTTGCTTTTTCTGTCTAGGAAAGTCCCTTTAACATTTCACATAATAAGGGCTTCGTGATGATGAGCTCCTTTAACTTGATCTTATCTGGGAAGCACTTTATCTACCCTTTCATTCTAAATGATAGGTTTGCTGGATAGAGTAATCTTGGGTGTAGGTCCTTGCCTTTCATGACTTGGAATACTTCTTTCCAGGCTCTTCTTGCCTGCAAGGTGTCTTTTGAGAAAGCAGCTGATGGTCTTATGGGAACTCCTTTGGAGGTAACTCTCTCCTTTCCTCTT